>CM054059.1:340466131-340716131 GCA_028641055.1 Alopecurus myosuroides | reverse complement strand
TGTGGCCTTGTCCATAGATTCGGCTCCTTTGACTTCGTCACCGACAACGCCGGAGATTTCGGCGGTAGGCCCATGCCGGCAGGCGGCTCGGTGCTCTCCTTCGGCTCGCACCTCGTCTACGTCGCCACCACCGTCATCCGCGAGTTCCCAGAGGTGGTGCTCGTCGCGGAAGATCCTCCTGCTATACTGGCTGCTCTGCGGACAGCGTGAAGGTGATGGTGACCGGCCCGGCTATCGATGCCGGGAAGGGCGCGGCCGCTACCGCGGGAGTCATCGAGGAACCTGCTGGCCCAGGTGCTTGCCAGAGGGTCCACAAACCCTACGAGAAGGACTCGAACATGCCTCCTTCCACAACACCGACGATACCGGCATCCGCCGTGCGGATGGGCATGCCGCCTCCCACCGAGCTTGAGCTCATGACCATGAGGGCGTAGCTCGACCAGCAGCGTCAGGCGCTGCTCGCTGAGCACCTGGAGCTGGAGAAGGTTAGGCTTGAGCTTAGCCTAGACCAAAATGAGTACAACAAGGCCCACGGCTTTACTCCTGTTGTTAGGAAGCCTATCAAGCTAGGCGCTACTCGTCGCAACTTAGGCGCCGAGATGGCAGTATTTGGTGAGGCTCCTAGCCAGTCTGCCACTGTAAACACTGCTACTAGGCCCAGATACAGTACCCCCGCCAAAACACTTAGAGCTGCAGAGGCTGTAGCTGCTGAGTTGCCGAATCTAGCCGGCGACGCGCGCGCTAGGCAGCAAGAGAGGCTCAATGAGCTAGTGCTAGAAGCTGCTAGGCAGAATGAGGAGTTCCGGAAAGCCAATCCGGGTGCTGGTGCTTCTCAGATTGTGCACTCGCGTGCAGCGAGATCTCATGACCAGGCGTCATCACCGCTTCCCAACCGCGAGAGGGACCAGAGTGTGCACTCTGGGAAGAGTAGACAGATGCAGGTGTACGACCCGGCTCTCGCCGCAAAACAGCACGCTATGCCGCGAGAGTCCGGTCAGAAACACAACTCTGCAGGAGCAGGCTATCAAGCCCATAAAGCTCACAGTAAGAGGCAAGATGGAGGCAACGAGGGACCTTCTCGGCGTCCTGCTGCTCAGCCTACTCGGCAGAGGACGCAGCAGCCAGCTGCAGCACAGCCAACCCGGTGGTGCAGCCCGCTGTTGTGCAGGAGAACAGATATGATGATGGCTACTCAGCGATGGGGCTAGCCGCCTATGCTGACCCAAGAAATGTTGCTGACCGTTTGGGTGACCGCATGTTGGAGCCCAGTGATGCAAGATACAAGCTGGACCGGATTAATCTGTCCACACAACTCGAGAACAGAGGGCCACCTGGCCCAGAATGCTTTGGTCCTCGCATCATGAATGAGCCATCCGTGAACCACTTTCAGCTGGCCAGGGGGACCAAGTGCTACAATGGGAGTACCAAGCCAGAAGATTGGTTGAGTGACTAGGTCACGGCCGTGCACATTGCAGGCGGCAACCGAAGATGGGTTGTGCGGTATGTTCCGCAAATGCTAGAGGGTCCAGCTCGGACTTGGCTCAACAACATGCCCAAGGACAGTATCATTTGCTGGCTGGACTTCTCGAAGGCCTTCATCAGCAACTTCACCAGCACCTACAAGGGGTCGAAACGGGGGTCAACACGGTGAGAAAACGGGCAATTTCCGTGCCTTTTGGGGCCACGCCGGCCTGGAGGAGGGGCCGGCCCCAGGCCGGGGTGGGTGAGGCAGGCCGGCCTGTAGGCCGGGCTGCTCGGGCAGGGGGCCGGCCTGGGAGGCCAGCCCGAGGCCGGGGTGGGCGATGGGGAGGCCGGCTTGCTCTGTGTGGGGGCCGGCCTGAGGTGGTTGGAGGCCGGCCTGGCCGGGGGATGAGGCCGGGAGGCCCCGTTTCCCTCCGTTCTTCCTCCCCGGATCTCCGATCTTGACGCCGTCTTCACCCGCTTCTTTCCTAGCTCCGTGTGCATCTTCTTGGATGTGTTCTTGAGCATCTTGGGCACCATCTTGGGTCTCCATGTGGTGATCCCACCTATGCATGTAGAGGGGCATTTGATGAGGTAGAGCACCGTTCACCAAGTCACCGGAAACGTACGGAGATAGGAGTGAGTTCACCTTGTTGCGTATCGATGTTGTGCTTGGTGGAATACAGTGGGCTACATCATCTCTCCCCCTTGAAAAAGAGTCATCCTCGACTCTCGTTCCATCCATATGTGAGCGGGAGAAGGAATGTCGACGACGAAGATGTCGTTGAAGTTGAGCCGCTTGTCGAAGTTCATGTGACGGTAGGCTCGTAGTGGGGGCGGTCCAAAGGTGATGAAGATCATGAAATGGCCCCCCTTGGATGGGTGAGGAAGATCTCACGAGGCGGTGTAGTCGTTGAAGTTTAGCCTCTTATCGAAGATCATGCCAAGGTACGCTCGTGGAGGGTGTGGTCCAAAGGTGATGACGATCTTGACATGATCCTCAATGGGTGGACGAGGATGATCTTGCGGAAGCGGTAGAGTGTAGATGAACTTCACGCATTGGTTGCACGCCGCTCCATGGGTTGCATTGTTGTTGATGCTCGTGTCGAAGTCCATGTACCTCGTGGCGGTTGATGTGTAGTCGTGGTGGTCATTGTCGTTGACGCGCTTGTCGAACTCCAAGTGCATCTTGACAATTGGTATGTAGTCGTGGGAGTCATTGTCGTTGACGCGCTTGTCGAACTCCAAGTACATCTTGACGTAGGGTATGTAGATGGAGAAGTCGTTGTCAGGGATGCGCATGTGGAACTCCAAGTACATCTTGACATGAAGGTTGTAGGCGTAGAAGTCATTGTCGTGGATGCGCTTGTCGAACTCCATGCACATCGTGACATGTTGTATGTAGGCGTAGAAGGCGTTGATGTCGAAGTGCTTGTGACGCGCCGTGTAGATCTTGACTTGCGGAGTGTGGATGGAGGATGCTTTGTCGTAGAAGCTCTTGTCAATCTCCATGTGGATCATGATGAGCGGAATGTGCTCCTTCCAACTCTTCAAGTCGGTGTCGATGTTCATGCGTTGTGGAGAGTCTTGTACGTGGATAATTCCATGAGGTCGAGGATGCTTGATAGGGTCACCAAATCTCTGCAAAATAGATAACAAAGATGGAGAGAAAGTTGGTAAGCCGTTAGTGTCGATAAGCACACATGGGGTTTTGCTCTCAACTCTTATCTCACTATTGGTGGCTATCATGGTAATGCCTCTAGGAACACTCATGCTTTTTCCACTCATTATGGGCTTGTAGCTCTCACTCACGTGATCGTGGATCTCTCTCTCACCACTCATCTCACTAGAAGTTTGAGAGGGGACACTAGAAGGCTCCAAAGTCTTGGCACAAGAGGTGTGCGTGTTTGTCGAATTCGTTGTATTGCTTGGAGTCGGTAGTGTCATAGCATCTGGCAAGGAGGACTCAATCATCTCATCTCTTGGGTTCATCTCCAAGTGTGGAAAGTGTGGCTTTCTTGGAGGAGGAGGTAGGGTCATGTCTTGTGTCGAGGAAGTCTCCATCAAGTGGTAATGTAAGCCATGCCTTGTAGCATCCTCAAATGGTCGATGATGATGATGATGATGATATCCTTGGCTAGAATGGTGGCTTGAGTGTGGCCTTGTGGAGGTTGGCATGAGATGCTTTGAATTCAAGGGGAGTGTGTCACCCAATTCGTCGCTACCTCCATCTTGAGGATAGGCTTGAAGAACTCGTGTCAACACTCGCGATGAGTTCGCGGTCTCATTGCAATAGACGCTTTTGTCACCATTGGTCGGCATGTCCAAGGAATTGAGAGCTAAATGGTGCAAGGCATAGTATTGGCCTTCACTCATGTAGGCATGGTCACCATTTTGGTTGCCAACCATGATCATCTCATTGGTAGAATTGGAAGCTCTCTTGTCGATGGTCGGAGTTGTCACTTGTGTCATTGGAGACGAAGAAGAAGAATGCCTTAGAGATGATGGCAAGGGATGAGCCTCATTGACAATGTCACATGCATCAACGTCTTCATCATAGAGTGGTAGAGTGGTCTCCTCATGCATATGGTGATGTTGATCTTGTGTCATGGGAGGAATAGCTTCACACTCTTGATGTTTGTGTTGCGCTTGTGGTGATGATGGAAGCTCATGCTCTTGATCATGAAGTTCATTGTTCATCCTCAAAGAATGTCGCACATGATGTAGATGTAGTGGTGATGATGAAGTGAATCTCGCCTCATGTGATGAAGAAGGAGGAGGATCCTTGTCGAAGGTAGGGTGCGAATAGAAAGCACAATCTTGGTGGAGATGAGGCGGAGACTCCCATTCCTCATATGGATGATGACACGCATGGTCCTTGCACCTTGTAACATTGAGGCAAACGGCACTCAAGTTATTGTCTTCATGGCCTAGATGATGTGGTGCTTCATCCAATATGGGAGGAGAAGAATCATGGATATCATCTCCATTTGCTTGATGTTGACGAGGTCGCTCATGTGGGTCCTCATCAAAATAGGAAGTGAGATGTCATCTTCACTTGCTTGTTGTTGAAGTGGTCGCTCAAGAGGTTCCTCATCAAACAGGGGAAATGACAAATCATGAGTAGCATTCGTGCCTAGTGGTGGTCGAAGTGGGCTCTCATAGGGGTCTTCATCAAAGAGAGGAAGTGCGAGATCATTTGTGGCATGCCCACTTGGTTGTTGATGATGGTGGTGCTCATAGGGGTCCTCATCAAAGATGGGAAGTGAAGTAGCAAATTGAGCAATCCCACTTGGTTGTTGTCGATGGTGGCGCTCAATGGGGTCTTCCTAGAAGATGGGGAAAGACAAGCCATAGGGAGCATTCGCACTCGCTTGATGTTGAGAAGGGCTCTCATTTGGGTCTTCATCAAAGATAGGCGGTGGAAGCTCATGTGGGTCATCCTCGTTGGTTTGGCGATGGCGATCATGATGGAGAGGATGGCGCCGATGGTCATTGTGGTGGAGTTGAGGGAGGCATTCACTAGAAGCCATGTCGGGAGCACCTTCTTGATAATGGCCTTGGTCTTGGTGGTCATTGTGGTGGTGACACACATTTTTCCTTGGAAGCCTTGAATGTGGGCGAGCACCATCCATGAAGCCATTTAGACCAATGTCATGAGTCGAGCTTGGAGAAGGCGGATGATGAAGAATATCCGGTCGTAGAGGGTGATCTTGAAGAGGGTCACCACGGCCTTGTCGGTGTCGAGGTCGAGGTAGTGGTGATGGCGAGCGATGCTCAAACCAATGTCGTCGCGGAACTTGTGGTGGAAGATGCGGTGAGGTGGATGTAACACTCTCTTCCATATGTCGATGATGATCATGGCGACGATCTTGGTGATGAGCCTGGTGATGATGGCGTGGTTGATGATGAAGCTTGCGGCGCTCCTGCACTTCATGTGTGGGATGACTCCGCAAGTCATTCGAATGCCTTGGCTTCTTGGCCTTCTCGCTTGATGGAGCCGCGATGATGTCCTTCTTTTGGTGTTGTCTTGATGTTGAAGGAGACCATCTTGATGTTGCCAACTTGTCGGATTTCTTGTCGTGGCGCCATCTTGAGGTTGAAGGGATTTGTCTTGTGTTGGCCTTGGCATTCTCCTTGAAGCTCCATGGTGGTGAGCATGAACCATCGGAGTTTCTTGACAATCGAAGCTTGGCGAGGAAGTTCTTGTAAGTGAGCTCATCCATGTCGGAGTCGAAGTAGCTTGGGGAGTCGTTGTTGGTGTCGTACTCCGTCATGGTTGTGGATGCGTTGTCGGTGTAGCATGGCTCCATCTCGTCATCCAAGCTTGCGATGTCGTAGTTGTAGTAGTGGTTCATGTCGGTGGAGCTCATGGAGTCGAAGTTGGCGTGGTGGTTGTGGTACTCCTCCATGTCGATGATGCTTGGGGAGGAGTAGTCGGTGTAGATCTCGACGTCATGGTCGTAGTAGTGGTGGTGATCCACCATGTCATGCTCGTAGTAGTGGTCATCCACGATGTCGTGCTCGTAGGAGTGGTCGTCCATCATGTCATGCTCGTAGGAATGGAGGTCCATGTCTAGCTCGTTGTAGTCGTAGTGGTCCATCATGGACTCATCATGATCATCATGGCCTCCAACCTCTTCGCTCTCGCTATACAAGGTTAGTGACAAGCGCAAGTGTATATATAGAGTGTGAGGACCTAAGAGCTCAACCCTCACCTTTTAGCAAATGTTGGAAACTAGTGGACCAAGCCAAGAGAAACCGATAGCAAAAAGAATGAAGTGACTTGAGTTCGAAAGATCCCAAAAACACGCTCCAAAACACACGCGGCTTATGGGTGGATGGCAATGGGTTAGAAATGTGGCGAGGAAAACGAGAAATCCAAAGAAAAGTTTGTTGTCAAACATGGACAAGAATCAAAGAAAAGTTAGCACGAAAACCAAACCTAGTGGAGGAAAATGCTATGGTGGAAACGAAAAACACACACACACAAGTGATAAATGGGGTTAGTGCGGCCAATGGACGAGCGGAGACGAAATGTACCTATCGAAGACTAAGCTCAATGCCACACCAACGCAAGGAGGACGCTAGCTTAATCCGCAATTAACAAGAGGCAACAAGATTCACAATGTGGCAACTGGTCACTCTCTTCTCTCTCGCAACTCAAAGCTAGGCATTCCTACACATGATAGCAATTGGCATCGATCTTTGCTTCTTTTGGCTCTTTTTGCTTCTTGTGCTCTTTCTCCTCTCTTTTTTTTTGATTTTTGATGATGATGATGCGGAGATGATTCCCAAATGCCAATGCCTACTCGTAGCTAGTCTCTCACAAGCGCAAAACTCGCACTCTCGGTGCCACAATGCAATGCCAAGCGGTGTAAAAGAACTAGTCCAAGTAGGTAAGGTACACAAAGGAATGGGTTAGTTCAAGCGGAAGCAAGTTATACCTATGCGGTGGATGATCTCGGACTTGCGGCCGGTGGATGTCGATGTCGTGTGGATCCGATGATGTAGATGCGTAGGCGATGTCGATGGCGACGCGTAGGAACTTGCCTCACTCAAATCGGAGCAACGACGATAAAGAAAAACAAAATACAAAATCTGTCCAAGAATCGAAGAGCAGGATTTTCCTGCAATTTTTGCTCAATTTCGAAATTTCTCCCAAATCAGGAAAAATTTTGGACAAATTCGAGAAAAATGGCTGAATAGAAAGATGGGGAATGGTTTTTGGCAACAAATCTATGAAACAAAACCACGAAAAACTCAACGAATCAAGAGATCGGTCGAAATCCCTTTTGGCTATTTTTGGTCAAATTTTCGAATTTATGGTGGATAGAAGAAAAATTGGTGGTAGGGGAGGGGGTGGGGTGTCGAATTCGTGTCAATGTAGCTCTGGATACCAGATGATGAGGTGTTGACCTCTAAGTTGGCCCGATCTTCACGAATCGACAAGAACGAACGAAGAACGCATGAAGAACGCGATGAACACGATGAACACGAGAGGGGGAATCGAGGGGAAATCGAGGGCAAACGCGTGGAAACACAAAAGGGGGAAGATAACTCGTGAAGCCTACGAGGGATCGCAAACCAAAGTCAACAACACGCTAATTGAAACCGATTCCTCTCACCGGTCGGTCCACCGATCCAACAGAAGCCACAAGGGGGAAGGTTGGCAAGCGCTACTAGAATCACAAGTGAAAGAGTAGCTCCTTGGAGAGATCTTGATACGGTCCTAGATACACATCGTAGGAGTAGCCTCGTAAGAGGAGTCACCTCACAAGAGGGATACAAGGGCAAAGCCCGAAGTTCTCAAATCATCCCTAAACCCTAGATCTAGCCACCGGGGTCCCTTATATAGCCCGGGGTCGAAACGGTGCGAAAACGGGCGATTTCCGTGCCTTTTGGGGCCACGCCGGCCTGGGAGCCGGCCTGGCCGGCCTGGAGGCCGAGGTGGGAGGAGGAGGCCGGCCCCAGGCCGGGGTGGGGGGAGGCAGGCCGGCCTGTAGGCCGGGCTGCTCGGGCAGGGGGCCGGCCTGGGAGGCCAGCCCGAGGCCGGGGTGGGCGAGGGGGAGGCCGGCCTGCTCTGTGTGGGGGCCGGCCTGAGGTGGTTGGAGGCCGGCCTGGCCGGGGGATGAGGCCGGGAGACCCCGTTTCCCTCCGTTCTTCCTCCCCGGATCTCCGATCTTGACGCCGTCTTCACCCGCTTCTTTCCTAGCTCCGTGTGAACCTTCTTGGATGTGTTCTTGAGCATCTTGTGCACCATCTTGGGTCTCCATGTGGTGATCCCACCTATGCATGTAGAGGGGCATTTGATGAGGTAGAGCACCGTTCACCAAGTCACCGGAAACGTACGGAGATAGGAGTGAGTTCACCTTGTTGCGTATCGATGTTGTGCTTGGTGGAATACGGTGGGCTACATCATTTTCGGCTTGGCTTCTTTTGGCTCATTGCCTTGAAGCAAGCTGAGGATATCGTGAGAAAGTGCAACGGCTGCCAAAGATTTGCAAGTAAGATTCACATGCCAGCTTCCGAGTTGAAGACCATTCCCATTACTTGGCCATTTGCTGTTTGGTGCTTGGATATGGTGGGTCCTTTCAATCCGGCTAGAGGCAACATGACTCACATCTTGGTCATGGTTGACAAGTTCACAAAGTGGATTCGGGTGAAGCCTATTCAGAAGTGCGATGGAGCCACTGCTGTGAGTTTCCTGAAGGATGTGATCCTGAGATATGGCTACCCGCACAGCATTATCACTGACAATGGCACAAACTTTGCTGAGGGTGCTTTTGCAAGGTTCTGCAGAGATAAGCGCATTCGGCTAGATGTTGCATCTGTTGCGCATCCCGCCTCCAATGGGAAAGTTGAAAGAGCAAATGGCATGGTGCTATCAGGCATAAAGCCTAGGTTGATTGAGCCATTACTGAAAACACCTGGGTGTTGGCTAGACGAGTTGCCAGCGGTGTTGTGGAGTCTAAGGACTACCCCTAACCGGTCAAGAGGCTACACACCATTCTTCCTGGTATATGGAGCTGAGGCCGTGTTTCCCACTGACCTAGAGCATGACTCGCCCCGAGTGACCCTCTACACTGAGGCAGAGGCTAGAGAAGCTCGAGAAAATGACGTTGACCTGCTAGAAGAAGCAAGAGAGCTAACTCTGTCACGTTCAGCTGTTTACCAGCAAAACTTGAGGCGTTATCATAGCCAGAAAGTAAACCCAAGGGTTTTCCGAGAAGGAGACATGGTGCTTAGGCTCGTGCAGCGCACCGCCGGGATGCACAAGCTTTCCCCTCCGTGGGAAGTGTCGTGGGATAATCACGGCAGACGTTACCGGGGGTAACTGATCTTGGGGCAAGACGACACAGGCGTTTGGGAGAGGGTTTAGCTCAGAGGAAAACATGATGGTAATCGATCTGGTAGCTGGCAATCAAAGTCGCCGAGTCTCCGATCTTAATATAATAACTCAACTCTCGGGTTACACGGGATGCTCGATATCAAACGATATTGCTAGGGTTCTTAGATCTCTCAACTAGACCTAGGGGTCGGTTTATAAAGCACCCACACCCCCCGGCTTGTCCTCCAAGACACACCCTGGATCTTACCCGGGCACGGCATACAAACCCTAACCTTCCTTTACCGTAACCCACAATACGGGTTACTGGGCCTACAAACTTGGGCCTTCCGGAAGTTTCTTTATCCTTAGCCGGATCCTGCACAGAGTCCTTTGGGCCGGATTACGCCTTGGAGTTGGCCTACCGGGTTATTATCCCTCCATCAGTAGTCCCCAGAATAGCTTGGGCTTCACGGATTCTTCCTTGAAGTGCTCGCTATTCCCTGCAAAAATACCAATCTCACAAATATATGGAGGCCGGGTTAAGATGCTTTGATAAATAGCTAGGCCCAACTCCATGGTGGCCATATGGTAACCCGGCTCTTCTCCAAATACCCGGCTTAGCTTTCCGGGTCTAAACCCTGATAGAAGCGTAAAAATCCTGCACTTTACTCGATAATTGCTCTTGATATTATGAGGAATATCCCCTTCCTATTTCTGCCCAGATATCGCGTTCAACACTAAAGCATATTTCGCAAAATTCAAACACATAGCCGTTACTCCGTAATCCCCGGCTCCCGTTCGCGGAGCCAAACTTATCCGCATAAACCATTATAAATATACTCGTAGGGGTAACCCTAACCCCAGCGGCTCACTTCCCCCATTCCTCTTCCTTTCTCCCTCCGTGCTCATCCTCACCGAGCGCCACCACGGAAATCCCGCGCGCATCACCGGAGCCCATTGGCCGGAGGCTGCGCTCCGCCACAGCTCACTCCGCGCCGCCGCCAAGATCCACCGGCAAATCTCCAACCGGCCCGTCGGGAACCGCAAAGGGACACCAATCTTGCGTGATTTGCCTTCGTCGAGCTTCACTTCAACCTCCTCCAGTAAGATTCCCATTCCCATTAATTAACCTCCGCAATTTCTTGATTTTCTTCAAACTAGATCTAGGTCAACCCGCCGGTCATTTTCCTGGTCATGCCGCATTAGATCGCTTGTGTTCATTCTGACCCATCCAATACGTGGGATATAGACTTTGTTGCGTTTTCCTATCGCCCACATTCATTAATTTTACCGCAAATCTAGAAACGGAACCTCCAATCTGGGCTCGAACCACTCAAAATTTCCGCCTTTGTCTCAGTCACCCGGCCAATCCTCCCCTTTCCAGTTCCTTTTATTCGCACTAAGTGCCTGTGCAGCCATCCATCGTTCTCAAAAGCTCTTTCAACGCTTAGATCCCCATAATTTTTGCTATAATACTCGATACCCGGATAGTTCGAACCTCACTCTCCAGACTGACACCCGGATAATACGCAATTTTCGTGTCTCGATATTACCTTGCCGATACTTGGCCGGCTCACAGCTTCCGTGTCTTATTCCTTTTATCCTTCTACCTTGTGCTTTGCAGGTCAACCACATGGCCCCCAAGAAGCAGGGAAAAACTCCGACTAAAGCCAAAACCACCAACTCCATATCCGCCAACTGGGCACGGTCTACGGTCACCAAGACCAAGTTGGAGGAGCTGGTTGAGCTGGGAGTTCTTCCTCCTCAAGAGGATATCCAGTGGAGGGTGCCGGGCAAGGAGACCCGGCCTACGCCGGCAAACGATGAGGTAATATGCTTTGTAGAGCACGTGACTCGGGGCTTTCGTCCTCCGGGTCACCCCTTCTTCCGCGACGTCTTGAGCCACTATGGCATTCGTGTTTTTGACATAGGTCCTAATTCTGTGTTAAATATCTCCCACTTTATCGTCCTTTCCGAGTCATACTTGTGCACTCCGCCAAGTCTGGCTCTTTTCGTTGAGCTTTTCCAGTGCAAACCGTGCCGCGAAAGCGGTGACGGGGCGCTTCTCGCTTGCGGCGGGGTTTCTATCCAGCGCCGCAAGAATTCTCTGATGCCACCCCTTACCCTTAACTCCCATGTCAAGCACTGGCAGCTCTCATACTTTTACTGCCAAGACACCTCCCCACCCGGCCAAAAGAAACTGCCGGGTTACTCAGAGGGCCTTCTTGACATCTCTGAGAAATTTAGTGCCTTTGCCCCTGACTCGGACAGGGAGGCAATTCAACCTCTGCTAGCCAAAACCACCACTCTCATGGCCCAAGGTCTCATCGGGCTCAACCTGGTGAAGACTTGGGTCGATTTCCGGATTCAACCCAATTCCATCCGCACAAAGTCGATGTGCGAGAATTCGGGGCAATCTACAGACCCGCTCCGGTACTCTGACAACAGCTTCGCGGCTGGTGACACTCATAAAACTATCAAGGGTTTTCAGACAGAAAAGCTTGAGGTAATCCGGAACATAGCCGGATTAGAGCCCTTCACACTCGAGAACCCAGCCCCCAAGGTGAAGATCCAATTTTGACGTCTTTACCTTTGCTCTTTCCACTCGATAAAGTTGATGACCCTTGTACTGATACTTTTCAGGCTGATGATGATTTTTGGAAGATCAACACTTCTCCTAGATCCGAGAGTCCAGAGGAGCAAGAAGAAGCCGTTAACTCGGACGAAGGTGCTCTCCGGATTTTATTTGGTTCCTTTAAGCTCATCATAACCCCTTCATTTTCCAACTATAACTTTGATGATATCCAGAACAAGAAGATGACGAAGAAGAAGAAACCGACGGCAAAGTGGAGTCCGCCAGTGATGAAGACGAAGTGGAGCCGACAATTAAAGTCGGATCTAAGAGAAAACCCCGAGGGGTCGTCTTCAAGGTTTCATATCGCCTCCTCGTATTCAATTCGTATTCCTTTGATGATATTCATGAGCTATCTTGATATTATTCCACTGGCCGTGTTTAAAGGAGTCGCCCATGACCAAGCGCAGAGTGACTCGGAATTACCCGGGTGATGACGCTCATAACCCGGATATTCCATTGTCTCCGGCTCGGCGCACTGGTATTTACCTTATCCTTTCTCGGAGGAAACCAACTTCCTGAACCCTTCCATTACAAAATCTCGCTTGATATCTTTCAGTTTCGCCCATATCCAGCAGCGACTTCCCTTCGGACTTTGCGGTGAATCCTGGGTAAAGTTCCTTTTCTGACGGTCTGTCACATTTTCATCACTCTTTCCTGATTGCACCCTAACCGCTCACTCATACTGTCCATAGGGCCACTGTCGTTATTAGTGACCAAGAGGAGATGGCAACCGATGACCCAGGTAAAGGGAACCCGGCTGATAAGACGACAGCTGCATCTAGCGGCGAAGAACAAGCGTCACCACTAAACCCGGGCTTACAAGAAGCCGAGTATCCGATCGCCTCCCACACAAGCAAGAAAAGAAGAGCTGCAACCTTGGGTGCAGGAGAGGGAGCATCGGATTCCGATATTCGAATGACCCGGGTGCCGCCTCCCACTAAGAAGAAAACTCCTTCTCGGAATTTCCAAGGCCCCGGGTCCTCTGATACGGGTAATGACACTTTTGATCAACTGATGGACACTCTCCTCACTATGAAGACTTCAGAGAGCAGTATTCTGGAGCGCATGGCCGCAGAGCACCAGGTAATAATACTTGATATCTCCGCTTTACCTTGGTACTTTACGCAATGCTCAGCTTGCCATAACATCCGACTGATACTTGTGCTCCTTGCTACTTACAGGCGTAGATTACTCGGTCTGATGAAATTTTGCTCAAGACCGAGCAACTTCTTCTTACCGAGGTAAAGCGGAGAGAAACCCTCGTGGATGACGTGAAAAATTTGAAGAAGGATGTTTCTAAATACCAGAAGAAGTGCAATACTGCTCAAACCGCACTGAAGAAACTATCGGACCAGGTCACCGTACCTATCAGATCTTGCTTAGTAAGTTTTTGCTGCCGACTGTCTTCGTGCCTTTACTTTATTACATGATACTCGGGATCACTAATACGTCCTTCCTTTGCTTCAACTGCAGGTGCCAACCTTGCGGCCCCAGAGGAGGATGCCCTTGCAAAGGCTAAATCTTTAAAGACTGTGCTCCGGACGTTCTTTGCCGGCACAAAATTTATATTGGACGCCGTGAAGTGGCCTACTGAAGTATACCCGGGTGAAGAAAATCTCATCAAAGCCTGCTCCACCGTGCCTGGCTGGATTGAAATATGGAAACGCTCGTCATGCCGGATTGGTATGACCCGGGCCTTTACCCTGGCTAAGGCTTACTTTCCAAAGCTTGACCCGGCAAAGATGATATCCGGGTTTCCAGAATTTAAAGCGGATGGCTCCAAGTTTACACCCAAGGACTTCAAGGCCGTACAACCTTCAGTACGTCATTCGGCCACCACTTTGGCCGATAGTATGGATCTGAACACGATTATGAGTTCCTACGACGCTGAAGGCAAAATTGTTACAGAGGAAGCACCCCCGCCTTTTGATATTTTGGAGAAGTGGGCTGCTGATTCGGCTAGGAAGAGGGAAGCAACTGCAAAGAGAGAGGCCGAGTTATCAGGGCCAGCGACCTCTACACCAGCTGTTCCTCCACCAGTCCGTCCTGCCGCAAGGAATCCGGGTGACGATTACGGAATAAAGCAAGTCCAGGAGCAAGACCCGGAAGGTAAGGTCAACGATGTGGACTCTACGCAGGAAGCCGAATGAGCAAAACGCCATAAAATACTTCAATCATTTGATGTTTTTACTCAAAACAAGTATTCTTTTGACGGTGCGCCTGTGCACCCTTGATACTAGTGTCGCAACTTGTAATTCACTTTAATTCTGTGATACACCTCGTGCCTTTCTAGGCCTTTTTGATGAACTTGATACTTGCCTATTTTTGGACTTATTCTTGATATCCGACTTTCTTTTTATTTCCTTCCTTATTTCCGAGTACCGTGGGTTTTGACAGGTGGACTTTTCTTTAAGTCCCCAAGTCCCCACGACTCGGACGTTGGGGTCTTTCGAGCTTAGCAACGAAACAGCTTGATTCTGTTTCGAAACCCACAGTCCCCAAAGCCCGAATATCCGAGTCTGTGGTGTGTGGTTTTTTCGAAGAAAACAAACTTGTTGTCGCTAAGTCGAAACCCGGAATTGTTTCATATAGATAATGAAGTTATGCTTGATAATCGTTGAGTTTCCAGCTATTAGCCTTGTACTCTGCATAACTTGTGGTTTAGATGACCCTTTTGACTATCTTGTAGTATAAGCCGGCTTTCGCGTGGATACCATGTTGTTACATCTATACGAAAACAGGGTCAGACAAGTCCCATTGGGCTTCATGGCTGATTGTAATCGTAAGCGAGCAAATCATGCCACTTTAGTGCGAGTCACATCGAGCTTAAGTAAGAAAAGTCAAGAAAATTTGGCTCCTTTGTCCAGTTATAAGATTGCAGCCGTACTCGTTTGCGAATAATCGGCCCTTATAACTTATAGGCATCAAGGCCGGGTCTTTGGGTTTGTGGCTGCGCTACTTGAGCAACCAGCCCCCGCGACCTATATATACTCAACATTCTTAATGATACTGATGTATTGATGTCACATGGATACTACTTACTTGTAATCGGAGTAAATGCTGTGACAAGATAGGACTTGATAACCATCTCTTTATTGATGCGAGAAAGTTTGGATCAGCAGGCCGCCTCATTAAAAACCTTCCAGTCCCCTTAGGTACCCTGGGTAGGAAAAGAGCGCGTCTGAAACCTGCTGCCCGTTACATTGTTTAGTTCTTCTTGGGCACCGGTCCCGGGCTGGCGTGACCGATACACATTCTCCACATGTTGGACTTTTTCATGATGAGTACCGGGTTTACTAGCCAACCCGGGTGAGGTGTTTCCATGACGTGGCTGGTTGTGAGCGGCCGTGCAGTTTCTTCTCTTATAGCGGATTGTTTGGGGGAGTCATCCTCGATAAAAGCCACCATTTTAGTATCTTGTGCTACCTTGGGCTTTGCTCTTTCGCCTTCAGTACTCGGCCTTTTTGATGTGGTTCTGTCCTCCGGGTCTGCTTGAGACCCGTAGTGCTTGAGTTCTTCCTTTCTACAGGCTTGCTCGGCCATTGCTGCGTCTCCTTCATCGCATTCAGCTGCTATGTCTCGATTTCCATGTATGGTAATGGTCTTCTTGGGACCCGGGATTTTTAGCTGTAGATACACGTAACACGGCCTAGCCATGAATTTGGCATAAGCCGGCCTTCCGAATAACGCGTGATAAGAACTGCGCAATTTGACTACCTCAAAGGTGAGCCACTCAACTCGATAGTTATCCTTTGACTCCCCAAAAGCTGCCTCCAATGCGATTTTTCCCTCGGGGCACGCTGAATGACCCGGCACTATCCCATGAAAAATTGTTGAGCTTTTTTGTAGCTGAGACTCCTTGAGGCCCATGCGTAGAAAGGTTTCCCAATACAGTATATTGATGCTGCTTCCACCATGCATCAAAACCTTTTTCAGCTCATACCCATTGACCTGTGGTGCGACTACAAATGCCAAGACTCCCGGGTGTTCTACTCTTTCTGGGTGATCCCTTCTGCTCCATGCTACCTCCTGTTCTGACCATCTCAGGTATCTCGGAACAGCTGACGAAACTGAGTTGACCGCTTGCTTCAGTATCTTTTTGTCCTTGTTAGAACCTCCTGTGGTATGCACATGATATTGACCCAATTGTTTGGGGTTAGCCTAGAAACCTCCTGCCCCCCCTTGGTTATTACCTTGATTTCCAGCCGCCGGGTTACCGGCTGGAGGTGGGCCGTTGCCCGGGTTTCCCCCTGGACCCGGTCCTCCTCCCCGTCCTGCACCTCGCATAGCTCTGTTCACTTCCTCATTTTTCCATCTTTGTAAGTCGGCGCACTGCTCCAAGGAATGGTTAGCTGGCCTGCCGTTCCTGCTGTGCTTTGGGCATGCCATTCTGAATATGTCCCAATTGTTACTCGGCCTTGGTGGTCCTTGATAGTTTCCTCCATTGTGATTACCTCCGTTGAAATTTCCTTCTGCTCTGGGTCTCGAAGACCCAGCCTCTTTGTTGGCGACAAACTCGGAGCCTCCTTCAAACGGGCGCTTGTTCTGGCTATTTCCGTTATTACCCGGTGCTGATCCATTGCCGGTTCTTCCGCTATTACTTGTGTTTGCTTTTACCTTCTTGTCATCAACTTCCTCCTCTATAGTATCTGTCGCAGCGTGTTTTTTGCACGCATCCATCAATTCTCCCATTGTAACCTCCGACGCATTTCGACTTGATTTCATGCGCGTTAACTTTTGCACTAAAGGTATATACTTGCATGTTTTTGCCATAGCTTGTAGTGCATCCTTGGGCTGAATATCTGTGGACGAGTGAAGTATCTCCATAACCCGGCGCACCCAACTGCGTGCCGACTCTCCCTTCTTCTGGACGCATCGCTCTAGATCATCAATAGTGAACAATTTTCTGCACGTCCCATGAAAGTGCTTGACAAACGCGGTCTTCAATTCCTCCCAGGACTTGATCGATCCTTCCGGCAAATTGGTGAACCACAACTTTGCTGCTCCTTCTGACATCATCAAGTACATGAACTTGGCTTGGAGATTCTCGGATGCGTTGCGAATCGACATTGCCATCTCATAACTGCTTAGCCATGTTTCTGGATCCATAGTTGGCTCGTAATTCACTACTTTTCCTGGCTCTTTGAATTTTTCCGGGTAAGGTTCAGCTCTGATATTGTCCGAGAGACACTTGGGTCCCGCAAGAACGGTCGAGGTCGGCCTTGCTCTAGAAACGTGTGATACAGCGGGGGGCGCGGCCGGGCGCGACGCTGCGGGTAGTCCATGCGCTGCAGACCCGGCCGCGGCCCTCCGAGCCCTGGAACTGTCCACAACGGCCTGTGCTGCTGATGCTGCCTGAACGCGGGGAGGAGGCGGCATTTGCTGCTGCTCTTCCCTCCGCCGTGCTGAACTTGTTTGGATATTCCCTTGTTGTTGACTGACGTATGGCGTCCCGTGCATCCCACTTCTATGATCCGGATAATTGGCTTGCTGCGCCACCGCAGTGTGCAACAGATCGATTGCTTGCCGGGTCTTCTCTGCATGGGGTGACTCTCCCACGGGGATTTGATTTAACGCGAGTGTCGCCGCATACACATTGTCCATGGGATTATTGTAGTGACCTGCTGGTGTGCGAAATCGTGATGGTGGCGGTGGTGGTAGATCGTTGCCGGTTGTGACTCTAGTCTGTGGTAGGGGTAACCCGGCCCTCTCATTTGCCGGATGTGCCCCCGCTGTTGCCGGTTGGGGTGCGGTCCCCTGGTTCACCACTGGTATCGGCTGATCCAGGGGTGTGATAAATAAAGCAGCCGGATTAATAACCCCGCCCGTTGCTGGTAACCTAGTTTGATGCCTTTGATGTACTCTAGATGTTTCCTCTCGGAGCCGAGTTTCCAGCGCATCCAGCTCACGTTGCCGCGTGGCCATCCCTTGCCTTTCTGCCTCTACTTGCCTTCTTTGCTGTTCCAACGCACGACGAGCCACATCCAGATCCCTGACACGTTCCGCTGCGTTTTCTGGAGTGATAACCGTAGCAAGAACCGTGGGGTCTAGGATCAGATTATTATCGAATAAGGCCGGGTGACGCGGGTTCGAAGGACCCGCCCCTGGTGTCCGGTTTCCCAGGAATCCGAACGTATTTGCGTGCAACTCCTCGTCTGCTGCGCGGCTGGTCACTGATGCCGATTCTCCATCAACCCGGGCCAGAACCGGGTCTCCGTTAGCCGCGCCCTGCTGCTGGGCCAATGCCTGACCCGCCCCGACTGCTGCCGCGGTTGCGTTCTCTTGGTTGAGATTAGCCGCGGGAGCCGTGTAGACCGCAACTCGGCGTACGATACCCGGTGTAAATTCATGCTGTTCTTCTTCGCCGTTATTCTCCTCATACCGGTTCTCCAGCAGATCCAGGATAGACTCGGTATCATCCTCTCTTTCGACCCGGTCGCGCGGGGTCCATGCCGGCTCCTCCGGCTGTTCCCACTTCGCGATGGGTTCTTCTGCCGGATATGTCGTTCCAATCGATTCTTCATCATCTGATCGGATAGAAGTGGCTTCCCCTGGCACAGAATCAGATCCAAAATTGTCAGGGATCGAACCGGAAGTACATACCATACCAATGAAGACGCTGATCCGGCCGATTGTCACGACGGATCCGGATTCGAGGTGATCCGATTCTGGCCCCCAGCCGGAATCATCCACCGTCTTTTCTCCTTTATGGTCGATGTAGATCTCGCCGACGACAAGATTCTCCATGTTCTTCCGAGCTTCTCCCGTGATGTAAACACCTTTGGACGCAGGCCCCACGGTGGGCGCCAACTGTCGTGGGATAATCACGGCAGACGTTACCGGGGGTAACTGATCTTGGGGCAAGACGACACAGGCGTTTGGGAGAGGGTTTAGCTCAGAGGAAAACATGATGGTAATCGATCTGGTAGCTGGCAATCAAAGTCGCCGAGTCTCCGATCTTAATATAATAACTCAACTCTCGGGTTACACGGGATGCTCGATATCAAACGATATTGCTAGGGTTCTTGGATCTCTCAACTAGACCTAGGGGTCGGTTGATAAAGCACCCACACCCCCCGGCTTGTCCTCCAAGACACACCCTGGATCTTACCCGGACACGGCATACAAACCCTAACCTTCCTTTACCGTAACCCACAATCCGGGTTACTGGGCCTACAAACTTAGGCCTTCCGGAAGTTTCTTTATCCTTAGCCGGATCCTGCACAGAGTCCTTTGGGCCGGATTACGCCTTGGAGTTGGCCTACCGGGTTATTATCCCTCCATCAGGAAGGGCCGTTCATTGTGAGCAAGGCCTTGCACAATGATGCCTACTATCTAGTTGACGCACAGCCACCCCAGAAGAACAGGCCGGATAGGGCTGGAGAGGAATCCAAGCGCCCTTGGAATGTAGCTCTACTCCGATGTTTTCACTCATGAGAAAATTGTGTGTGTATCTTCTTATCCGAGTTAAACTCCTATTCGGCAATCTGAAATTGAACTCAGGGACTGCCCTCGTCCAAATTGTTCCTTGTGTTTACTCTGTTTTACTTTGTCTATTCGGTTGAACCACTTAGAATTTCAAAATCATACAAAGTAGTGTGTTTAAACCCACCGGACACTCTGCGATTCTGCTGTTGTCCGCAACCCGGCTTCATGGCAAGCCAGAGAACAAGCCAAAGGGTCAATGAACACATGAAAAATTGCAAAGGAAAGGAAGCATGTGGCAACCGAATAGAGTGTTTTTTACTGTTTTTTCTTTTCAGCTAAGTGGTGGGCAGCGTTACTATGATGTTTCTAAGTGGCTAAGTATTTGAAACTCCAACTTTGAACTCTCGTGACTCGACTAGCAAAAAAGCAACAAGTTGCAGGTAAGAGCTGTGTGACGCCCCGAGATCGGGCACTATGCATATTTCAGCATTCCCGCCAAATCCGCATAATAACCGATTCCAGGTTGCCATTTATGATAACATTACAATAGTTCACGAATATTCCACAATTACAACAGCAACAGATAGATACAAGATGACTCGAACGAGCCAGGGCTTACAACTGATACAATACAAAGATCCAAATAACAGCGGAAGTAACAAACGTCCGTCTACGGACAAGATCCAAATTGGACTAAGAGTCCTGAAGATAACCGAAGGCGTCCAATCCCTGCCCAGGCCAAGCCGGAGGGATTCCCAAGCTAACGTCGTCAAACTTCAAACCTGTTGACTGCAATTTGGAATTTGCAGCCACGAAAGAGATTCGTGGGTCAGTACGGTTAAGTACTGGCAAGGGGGATAAAACCCATACTCATAAGTTACCGGCGTAGCCAGTCATCACAAGATACAAATACTTTAGGATCAACGGAAAGGAAGGGGTTATTGCAAATAAGCGACAACAGGCTGCACTAACCAACTACAGAGATTCTATTACTTCCAACTATCAGAAAGGGGATAAGATCGAGGATTGTAACCAACTGAAAGTAAATCCAAACAAACCCATCCTGGACCTCGCCCCTTTAGCCAAAGAAGCAATCCGAGGATAACTCACACAGTTGTATTAAGGTGATTCAAGTTATTGTGTGAATAAACCTGTTACTAGTCAAGTTGTTAATCAGTGGGTATATCATGGTTGATCATTATGTTTAAGTTGTCCTGAGTACTTGTTAGCCAGTACTTTCACCAAGTAATCCATAACCGCGGAAAACACGGCTTCTCGAGAAGATTATCCCTGCAGGGTTGCACCATAGTAACCGACACTCATGAATATCCCGCCAGATGGAGTGGCCACTCCACCAAGCGGGGCACTCAACACAATCCAACCCTTCTTCGCATCAAGCCCAAAGCACCTTGGGCGCACGGCTAATCGAGCCCAGAAGAAAATGGACCCTCATAGCACTCTAAGAACGTGTCCCCCTATATGCCGACTACGAAAGTTCCACCCGGGTACCAAGGGCTCGCAAGATCATGCATGCAGCAAATGGAAAACCCGAACTAAATGAGGCGATTTGGACGAGATGCGAATCGGGTCAAACTGAGGGGGAGCCCATACTCCCCAAATGCGGGTAGTGCGCTCATCATGGATCAGTAGACAAGACCCTTTTCCTATTAGGGTCGACACTAGCAGGCCTCAAAACCACAAGGGCCTCCTGCCGGTGCCTTATCATCAAATTATTATTATTATTACCATTAGCAATTAACAGGTTTGATTGATTAACATCGAGCCCCCAGAACATAATAGTAGTAACAACAGAAAGTAACGGGTAACAGACTCGAGCAAAGCAACCCTAAGCAAAAATAGTAAGACACGGGCTCAAGCAAAGGTTATAGGAGTGGAGGTGAAGCAATATCAGGGTAAAGGATTCATGTGATAGGTTCGTAACAGAAACAACTACTACTAAGGCTAGCAGAAAAGAATCAACGGAAAGAATCGGTAACAAGTGATGAAAGGCAGCCATATGGCATGCAAGTGAGTATACTTGCCTGAGATCCCGCAAGGTAGCAGAACTTGTCGTTGCTCACATCATCTCAACGTCCTATCCGGGAAGAAGCAATGAACCTCGAACAAACACCGGATGCAACAATTACTACTACGGCAAAAGATCCAGCATGATCAAGATATGGATGCATGACAATTTAATTGATGCATAGAAATGAACTAGTTGACAAGATAAACAGATTTAAAGGGACCCATATGCAATTTGAGTTACATATGAAAAGCCCATGCATTAAGGTTAGATTATTTGTTTTCCAACTAATCAACAGATGAAGGTGGATTAGCATGATGCATGGATGAGGAAAACAACAAAATAACAACAATAGAATCAATTAGAAATAAGGTTTACCAAGTTTGGGAAATTATTTATTAAGTTAGGAAATGTGGCTTATTAAGTGAGTTACACAAGAATTTATTGTTTTCACCCATTTTAATTGCTCAAAACAGATAACAAAAACTATATTTGGAAAGAACACAAAATTTTAGATGGAAAACATATTTCATTTGTTGAAATTGGAATTAAAATAAATTAGTTATTAATTTGACAATTTTAAATGCATTAATTAAGAAATAGTTGTTTTCAGCAATTTAAATTGTTCCAAACAGAAAACAAAGTTGATATTTGCAAAGTTTAGAGAATTTTGATTGGAAAGCATATTTTACTTTTCAAATTTGGAGTTAAAATGAAATAGTTATGATTTATGCAATTAAATCAATTTAAATTGAGCCGGAAGCCCAACAATTAAATATAGGTTTAATTTATTTAGCTAGCCATCAAATTAAATGTTGGGTAATATGATCAAACGATAAATTGGGTGAGCTAAGCAAAATTAAATGGAACGGGGCATCACTTAATCGATACCCCCAACACATTCCATAGAGGGTTATTTAGGTGACATGCACGATGCAACAAATGATCAATATAAAATATGCAAACATGAGCATGGATGGCAAATTAAGATTCCTTGCATTTTTCTGATCAAAAAAGATATAAAGTTTGCATGATTTGGATTAGTAGAATAAAAGATATGAAATTTACAAGATTGACAAAAAGAGAAAAAAAGAGGCAGAGGAAAAATGTGCTTATAGTGGGATTCGAACTTGGCTCTAATGGTTCAGGATCAGGTGCACTGCCACTGGGCTGTGTACTTGCTTGTGTAGACTGTCAGGTCTGAACCTAGAAGAAGTGTCATTCCGTGGTGTTAAACTGAAAATAAAAGGTGAAGTGTGTAGCAGTGGGGATTCGAACCCGGGACCTAGCATGTGCGCACAAGGGAACCTACCAGTGCGGTGTGTGGTGCGGATGGTGATAGGAAGGGGGCGGTCGTGAGGTTAAGGTGCAGTTCGCGAGATGTAACTGAAAGTTACAGGAACCCGATCGCTACTGACTGACGGGTGACGGACCAGACTCGGTCGCCGGCGGTCGCTGCGATCGCCGTGGCCGTGGGGCGCCGTGCTCTGTGGGGCTGCAGCGGGTGCGTGGTGATGTGCGTGTGCGGAGGGGAGAGGCAGTGATATGGGGTGGCCCGATCTTCTCGATGAACTCTCTCTCTCTTTTTGTGGTTTTCTGATATATTGGATAACTAGTGCTACACTGAGACCTCTCACTTGGATGATCCTCGTTGCCAATGCAACAACTACCAATCCCTTTGGATATTCTCAACTACACACTCTTGCACACGCAATCAAAGATCACGAGTGGTCCTGTATCCCCTTATTCCCAGATGGAATAACAAGATATCACGCAGCTTTGCAATGGTAACACCACCCTATCGATACGAACATGGTGGTTGATAACTTTCAGATGAACATGGTTCAATCTAGAATAGCTAGGGTTTATCTTAAACTTGGTCTCCCCTACCTCAACTCGCAGGAGGGGTATAAGAGAGGGGGTGGTGCGGCCACAAAGGAACCCCTTGCGCAAGCACCCTATTCCTATTGGACTAGGACTCCTAATTGGACACAAAGATGGATACAAACCGACCCACACATCATGGATTCGGCCCAATATGGCATACAAGCCATACCTATTCGAAAATAGGATTTCTATGGTGCATTTGACTTGGTGGAGGCACCTATCCCCATGTCTTGATAAATAACAATTGATTCCAACATGGCTTGATTGTTTATCAACACTTGTAAGCTTGTTTCCCATCAACCATCTTATTGTTTTCCTCCTCATCTTGAGATCATCCTCCATCCATGTTTGTGTTATTAATAACCCTGCTAATGAATAATAACATAGCTTAGGTAGTATAACATTCCTATAACCACAAACAATATTTAATAATAAGAAGGAATTCACCTTTAGATAATCATCAATGAGACTTAGTATTTCCTTCCAACTCAAGCATAAATAATCTTCATGGACCTCTATTATGTCCATATCAGGCAGAGGGAGAGGTGAAGCGCTCACCTCGGGCCCTCGATGGGGACAACTGCAGGGCGGAGCAGGTGGCCGGCGGCGGAAACGGCGCTCGCCGGCGTCGATCCAAGGCCCCAGGGCTCCTCCCTGGAGGCGGAAACGGAAGAGGACGGCACGGGGATTCGATTCCCGTGCCCGTGGGGACCCGACGGCGACCACAGCCCCCCGACCCCACCCACGATCGAGCTCCATTCATGGGGATGGCCGAAAATTCAGAGAAAAGGATAGGAGGAAGAAAGGGAATCGGAAAGGGATGGCGGCGGCTGGGAGAGAGAGGAGGAGAGGTGCGGCCTAGGGTTAGGGCAGGTACTTGTAGGGGATTGGGGGCAGGTGGAGCAAGGAGGGGTCCATGGAGGGGGGGTGAAAGCGACACCCCTCCTCTGTCCGTACGGGGAAGAAGACCGTGGGGGGGGCTGCTGGGCTAGAAAGATTTGGTGGGCTGGGGTTGTGGGCTGGAGGGAAAAAAAAGGATGGCTCCTCTCTCCTTGGCCTTTAATTTTTATTTTTTTCTTCCTTATTTTTTTTTTGCAAGAAATAAAAGAGGGAGAGAGAGAAAGAAATAGGGTTTTGGGGTTTTTCCCTTTAGGAATTATTTGTGTTACTTTTCCAAAACAACAAATAAATCAAGAGTTAACATTGTTTCACAATGTTGAAAATTTAATTTGGTTTAAAGGTGTTAGTTGAGTTTCAAACAATGTTTGATTTGGGAAATTTTGGAAAAGCAAATTATATTAAATAGGTTCAAGCAATTATGAAAACATTATTAGCTTTAATTTTGTTTGCAAGATTTTAATTCTTAAACTCCCATTTGAAATATTGCCAAGTAGGATTTGATTGGATTTGAATGTGTTACTTGCATTTACCATTAGGGTTTTGAACAATTTAAATTGTTTTCAAGTTTTGAGTGGTTTGGAAAACATGATGCAATGATTATGGGATGCAGATGATGCAAACAAAAAGAAAACAAACAGGTAACACCCCAGGTGTTACAGACGACACCACTAACAAGGGATTGCGCCCTCGCAATCCACCTGCTAACCCGGGAGGGGAAAGAAGTTCGACTATCGATTCTTCGTGCTTCCGGTTGATCTCCTCGACACCACTAACAAGGGCTTCTCGACACCACTAACAAGAGATTCTAGCTCGAAGTGACGACGACGTTCTTCCACCAGGAATCTTCCGATGATCGAACCTATTAGGTTAAAGGCTCAGAAAACGTCCACCCACGTAGGATCCTAACACTTTGAAAGATAGACAAGGGGAAGACTCCAAAACAAATAAGATTGGGAGGGGAAATAGGATAGGGATAAGGAGAAAAACAAGAATCCTATTGAGAGGTTTTCCAAAATAGTTTAGCAGAAATAGTTTTCGACACTCTAGAAACAACGACCGTTAGCGAGGTTATCCTACAGGCTTTGCGGACCCGTTGCTTCGATAACCATTCGTATCGAAACAATATCGGGAATCGGAACCAAGGCTCTGATACCATTTGTGACGCCCCGAGATCGGGCACTATGCAGATTTCAGCATTCCCGCCAAATCCGCATAATAACCGATTCCAGGTTGCCATTTATGATAACATTACAATAGTTCACGAATATTCCACAATTACAACAGCAACAGATAGATACAAGATGACTCGAACGAGCCAGGGCTTACAACTGATACAATACAAAGATCCAAATAACAGCGGAAGTAACAAACGTCCGTCTACGGACAAGATCCAAATTGGACTAAGAGTCCTGAAGATAACCGAAGGCGTCCAATCCCTGCCCAGGCCAAGCCGGAGGGATTCCCAAGCTAACGTCGTCAAACTTCAAACCTGTTGACTGCAATTTGGAATTTGCAGCCACGAAAGAGATTCGTGGGTCAGTACGGTTAAGTACTGGCAAGGGGGATAAAACCCATACTCATAAGTTACCGGCGTAGCCAGTCATCACAAGATACAAATACTTTAGGATCAACGGAAAGGAAGGGGTTATTGCAAATAAGCGACAACAGGCTGCACTAACCAACTACAGAGATTCTATTACTTCCAACTATCAGAAAGGGGATAAGATCGAGGATTGTAACCAACTGAAAGTAAATCCAAACAAACCCATCCTGGACCTCGCCCCTTTAGCCAAAGAAGCAATCCGAGGATAACTCACACAGTTGTATTAAGGTGATTCAAGTTATTGTGTGAATAAACCTGTTACTAGTCAAGTTGTTAATCAGTGGGTATATCATGGTTGATCATTATGTTTAAGTTGTCCTGAGTACTTGTTAGCCAGTACTTTCACCAAGTAATCCATAACCGCGGAAAACACGGCTTCTCGAGAAGATTATCCCTGCAGGGTTGCACCATAGTAACCGACACTCATGAATATCCCGCCAGATGGAGCGGCCACTCCACCAAGCGGGGCACTCAACACAATCCAACCCTTCTTCGCATCAAGCCCAAAGCACCTTGGGCGCACGGCTAATCGAGCCCAGAAGAAAATGGACCCTCATAGCACTCTAAGAACGTGTCCCCCTATATGCCGACTACGAAAGTTCCACCCGGGTACCAAGGGCTCGCAAGATCATGCATGCAGCAAATGGAAAACCCGAACTAAATGAGGCGATTTGGACGAGATGCAAATCGGGTCAAACTGAGGGGGAGCCCATACTCCCCAAATGCGGGTAGTGCGCTCATCATGGATCAGTAGACAAGACCCTTTTCCTATTAGGGTCGACACTAGCAGGCCTCAAAACGACAAGGGCCTCCTGCCGGTGCCTTATCATCAAATTATTATTATTATTACCATTAGCAATTAACAGGTTTGATTGATTAACATCGAGCCCCCAGAACATAATAGTAGTAACAACAGAAAGTAACGGGTAACAGACTCGAGCAAAGCAACCCTAAGCAAAAATAGTAAGACACGGGCTCAAGCAAAGGTTATAGGAGTGGAGGTGAAGCAATATCAGGGTAAAGGATTCATGTGATAGGTTCGTAACAGAAACAACTACTACTAAGGCTAGCAGAAAAGAATCAACGGAAAGAATCGGTAACAAGTGATGAAAGGCAGCCATATGGCATGCAAGTGAGTATACTTGCCTGAGATCCCGCAAGGTAGCAGAACTTGTCGTTGCTCACATCATCTCAACGTCCTATCCGGGAAGAAGCAATGAACCTCGAACAAACACCGGATGCAACAATTACTACTACGGCAAAAGATCCAGCATGATCAAGATATGGATGCATGACAATTTAATTGATGCATAGAAATGAACTAGTTGACAAGATAAACAGATTTAAAGGGACCCATATGCAATTTGAGTTACATATGAAAAGCCCATGCATTAAGGTTAGATTATTTGTTTTCCAACTAATCAACAGATGAAGGTGGATTAGCATGATGCATGGATGAGGAAAACAACAAAATAACAACAATAGAATCAATTAGAAATAAGGTTTACCAAGTTTGGGAAATTATTTATTAAGTTAGGAAATGTGGCTTATTAAGTGAGTTACACAAGAATTTATTGTTTTCACCCATTTTAATTGCTCAAAACAGATAACAAAAACTATATTTGGAAAGAACACAAAATTTTAGATGGAAAACATATTTCATTTGTTGAAATTGGAATTAAAATAAATTAGTTATTAATTTGACAATTTTAAATGCATTAATTAAGAAATAGTTGTTTTCAGCAATTTAAATTGTTCCAAACAGAAAACAAAGTTGATATTTGCAAAGTTTAGAGAATTTTGATTGGAAAGCATATTTTACTTTTCAAATTTGGAGTTAAAATGAAATAGTTATGATTTATGCAATTAAATCAATTTAAATTGAGCCGGAAGCCCAACAATTAAATATAGGTTTAATTTATTTAGCTAGCCATCAAATTAAATGTTGGGTAATATGATCAAACGATAAATTGGGTGAGCTAAGCAAAATTAAATGGAACGGGGCATCACTTAATCGATACCCCCAACACATTCCATAGAGGGTTATTTAGGTGACATGCACGATGCAACAAATGATCAATATAAAATATGCAAACATGAGCATGGATGGCAAATTAAGATTCCTTGCATTTTTCTGATCAAAAAAGATATAAAGTTTGCATGATTTGGATTAGTAGAATAAAAGATATGAAATTTACAAGATTGACAAAAAGAGAAAAAAAGAGGCAGAGGAAAAATGTGCTTATAGTGGGATTCGAACTTGGCTCTAATGGTTCAGGATCAGGTGCACTGCCACTGGGCTGTGTACTTGCTTGTGTAGACTGTCAGGTCTGAACCTAGAAGAAGTGTCATTCCGTGGTGTTAAACTGAAAATAAAAGGTGAAGTGTGTAGCAGTGGGGATTCGAACCCGGGACCTAGCATGTGCGCACAAGGGAACCTACCAGTGCGGTGTGTGGTGCGGATGGTGATAGGAAGGGGGCGGTCGTGAGGTTAAGGTGCAGTTCGCGAGATGTAACTGAAAGTTACAGGAACCCGATCGCTACTGACTGACGGGTGACGGACCAGACTCGGTCGCCGGCGGTCGCTGCGATCGCCGTGGCCGTGGGGCGCCGTGCTCTGTGGGGCTGCAGCGGGTGCGTGGTGATGTGCGTGTGCGGAGGGGAGAGGCAGAGGGAGAGGTGACGCGCTCACCTCGGGCCCTCGATGGGGACAACTGCAGGGCGGAGCAGGTGGCCGGCGGCGGAAACGGCGCTCGCCGGCGTCGATCCAAGGCCCCAGGGCTCCTCCCTGGAGGCGGAAACGGAAGAGGACGGCACGGGGATTCGATTCCCGTGCCCGTGGGGACCCGACGGCGACCACAGCCCCCCGACCCCACCCACGATCGAGCTCCATTCATGGGGATGGCCGAAAATTCAGAGAAAAGGATAGGAGGAAGAAAGGGAATCGGAAAGGGATGGCGGCGGCTGGGAGAGAGAGGAGGAGAGGTGCGGCCTAGGGTTAGGGCAGGTACTTGTAGGGGATTGGGGGCAGGTGGAGCAAGGAGGGGTCCATGGAGGGGGGGTGAAAGCGACACCCCTCCTCTGTCCGTACGGGGAAGAAGACCGTGGGGGGGGGGGGCTGCTGGGCTAGAAAGATTTGGTGGGCTGGGGTTGTGGGCTGGAGGGGAAAAAAAGGATGGCTCCTCTCTCCTTGGCCTTTAATTTTTATTTTTTTCTTCCTTATTTTTTTTTTGCAAGAAATAAAAGAGGGAGAGAGAGAAAGAAATAGGGTTTTGGGGTTTTTCCCTTTAGGAATTATTTGTGTTACTTTTCCAAAACAACAAATAAATCAAGAGTTAACATTGTTTCACAATGTTGAAAATTTAATTTGGTTTAAAGGTGTTAGTTGAGTTTCAAACAATGTTTGATTTGGGAAATTTTGGAAAAGCAAATTATATTAAATAGGTTCAAGCAATTATGAAAACATTATTAGCTTTAATTTTGTTTGCAAGATTTTAATTCTTAAACTCCCATTTGAAATATTGCCAAGTAGGATTTGATTGGATTTGAATGTGTTACTTGCATTTACCATTAGGGTTTTGAACAATTTAAATTGTTTTCAAGTTTTGAGTGGTTTGGAAAACATGATGCAATGATTATGGGATGCAGATGATGCAAACAAAAAGAAAACAAACAGGTAACACCCCAGGTGTTACAAGCTGGGATAAAAAGGAAGAGTGGATAAAAAATGCAACTCGGGGACTTGCATATTAATGCAACCCGACATTGAGCCAGAGTTGCTAAGAACTTCAACTAAGATAAAACTGAGTAGCAACAAAGACTTAATAGTTGGATACATTTGCACCCGGCATCCCGGGGATCTGATAAAAGTTCTAGAGAATAAGTTTTTCAGGATTCACTTGGAGGTAGCATCGGTGTTGTCCGCAGCAGTGTTATCCGCATCAGCTTTCTCGGCATCAACATCAGCCTTGGCGCTGTCAGCATCAGCTTCAGAGTTGGCGTTGGCGGCTGGCTCTGAGGTTGCAGTAGCAACGGAGATGGGATCCGTGGCCGAGGTGGACGCAGCAGACTGGAAGCTTGCTGGATCACCATCTCGGTGGTGACAGTGGCCTCCTCAGCGTTGGGTTGCAGCTTCTCAGCTTCTGCATCAACCTTGGCCTTCCCCTTCTCGGCGGATCCATCGGTGACATCTTCTTCAAACACGCTCAAGCCCTCCGACTCGGCGTCATCGTCATCGTCCCCTTCATCTTCGCCCTCGTCCTCAGGCTCGGTGTCTGGCTCGGGGAAGCCGTCGATGTAGGTGGCGGTGTCGGCATAAGACGCTATCTCGTAGGCCACTGCCTTCCGGCGAGTGACGCAGTCGGGATCCTTGGTCCACTTGGAGTCTTCGCGCATCTTGAGGATCCTGTCAAGGTTGAGGTTCTCGTACCAGCTTGTGATGAAATGGAGCATCTCGTCAGCTCCTGCCCGAGCTGCAGAGGTGCGCCACTTCTTCAACTCGGCCTTCACGCTGTCCAGCTTCTCGGAGAGCGCACTGAAGCTGTCTGGCGCAGATTGATCCGGCCAGAACAGATCGTGAAGCTTGTATGCAGTGGACACCATGGAGGTGCCCAAGCCCTTGAGTTGGCGGAGTTGAGTCTTGATACTCAGGAGATTATCGTTGACAGAGGATTTGGTATTGATGGGCATCCCGGAGGCAGCTCAGAGTTGCTTGGCCTTCTCCAGAGCAGGTGTGCTAGCGGCGCGGAGATCAGGGAAGATATCTGAAAGAGAAACCAATAAGAGTTGGAAAGGGAGGCAGAGAAGAGATGAAACCAGGTAGAAGGGATGAGAAGAGAAACAGCCAGGTGCAGAGAAGGGAAGACTTACGTTTGAGATCCACCAGCAGCGCATCCAGCTTGATCTTCCAGTCCTCCTTGTCAGCAATATGCCTATCTTCAATACGGCGTGCGTCAGAAATTTGGAGGATGAGTTGCTCGTTGTGCTTTTTCAACACCGAGATCTCCATCTCAAGCGCCTTCTCTTTGGCCTTGGCAGTTGTCTTGATCTTGTCCTTCTCGGCAGCCTGGCCGAGAGCATCCTGAAGAGTAGATTTCAGCTTCACCTGCATTTCTTCAAACTCAGCTTTTTCAGCATCGCGCTCCTTCTGGATCTCGGCATCTCGGGATTCCAGCTGTTGCCGCACCTCGGCGGGCATGAGGCAGTTAAGGTCCTGCTCCCGGAATTTCTTGTATTCTTTTGCAAAGAGACCAGCAGCGTCAGCAGGGTAACAAAGTAAATAAAAGGCATATGTGTAGAGAAGGGAGGCAACTCACCTTCAAGGGTGGCAATCTTGCCCTGGGCTGAGGCAGCGAAGACCTCGCAGTCGCGATGCTTCTCCATCAAGTCTTTGAGCTTGCCTGCAGAGTAACCAAGTTAAAGCAAAAAGCAAATAAACGGGCGTAAACACAAAACACACAAACCGAAATGCTATGAGCTTACCTTCCACCTCAGAGATCTAGAGGGTCTTGTCCAAAGCCGCCTGCTCCATCACCTCACCCATCTTATTCTCGGCTTCAAGAGCCTCGAGTTTGTCCTTAGCAATGCGATGGTTCCAGAGTAGCCGGCGGAATATTTTTGTCCTCTTGAGGAGGCTATTCTGTGGAAGAGAAGAGAAAAGATCTAAGTACTTTGGAATATTTGCCCCGAGTAGACGGCAACTCAGTCGAGTTTTCGCCTACTCGGCCCGAATCTCGGGGACTGGGGGAATGGCTAAGAAGTGAAGAGGTAAAGAGGTAAAGAGGCGAAGAGAAACAGAAAAGAAGAGAAGAGAAGAGAAGAGAGAAATGGCAACTCGGAAAAAGCTAGAAAAGAAAAAACACTTACCGCATAGGATTGCTCGACGTCCTCGGCGGCTTTGCGGAGGCAGAACAGCTTCCCGGCCAGAGTGCAGGTGGGGGAAGCAATGGTCATTGGAACAGAGCCGATGTCGGCCTTGTTCCAGTCGACGCGGTAGTGGTCGACGGGACCCAGCGTCAGGCCGTTCCACTTGGGGACGCCGTGGGCATCACTTTCCCAGACCTTGTCCATGAAGGCTACCCGGTCCAGGACCGCGGTCAGGCCCTCTGACTCGATCTCGTCCTCCTAGGCTTCGCGCGAGTGGAGCTCAGAAACTGGTCGTGGGTCCTTGCCCTTGGACTTGACTTCAACCGCTTTGGCCTGGCCTCCCTTCAAAGCAGAGAGTTTCTTCTCGCCTTTGGCCAGCGAGATATCATGTTGCTTGGACACCTCAAGCAGATATTGTGGCCAGCTGATCTATGTGAGGACAGCACCTCCAGTACTCGGCCCTTCGCCAGGGCCAGCAGATCCAGCAGCAGCCGATTTGCGGCTAGAGGTGGGCCCGCCAATGGTGAGTTGTGCGCTCTTGGTCGCTGGCTTCCCGGCTGGCGCAAGCGGTTGCTTGGGTGGTGGCATCTGATCCCCGGCCTGTGCAGCTTGGCGCGGTGGATTCTTCCTGGTAGGCGCAGCTTCAAACTTGATATTCTTCTTGGCGCTGGGAGCTGTATCTGGCCGAGAAGTGGGTGGTGGCGCCTTGCGAGAAGCAGTGGGCGGAGGTGATGGTGCAGTCTGTTTTGATGGAGGAGTTGGCGCCTTTGGTGGAGTCGCCTGCTGGGTAGGCGGCAGAGGGGGCCGGCTACCCGACGCGGCGTCTGACTGTGCTTTGCTCTGGCCGGCGGGCTCCACCATTGTCTTCTCAACCCGCTGCTCGGCAGCGGGATCAGGCTGGACGTCCGTGGTTTCTTCGACCCGCAGCTTGGCCGCGGGGTCGTCTTGAGCTGCAGCTTGTGTATCCTGCTGCTCGGTGGTGTCGTCTTGCCGCTCCAGCGCGGCACTGTCTTATTGCTGCTGGAGGTTTTCTTCAGTGTCCCCCCCAGTCGTTGCGGTTGGGGGAGACGGTGGCATCTCGTCATGAGCAGCGTCTTGCTGCTGCTCCATGTTCTCATCATCAACATCTTCACCAGCGCCTGTGTTCTCGGCGCCGGTGTCTTCTTCTAATTTAACAGGAGAGGACGCACGCGTCCTGTCCTGCTGGGCTGGTTCATCTTCCTCGTCTGAGAGTTCGACGAGCTTCTCGAGGTCCATAACGGCTTTCCTCTTGGAGCGAGTGGGAGATGTTGCAGCATCAGCGTCCAGAGGGGCGCTGGAAGAGGGAATGGTTCAGAAAAGGAGAAGGAGAAAAGCATATTTGAGAATCAGCAACAGAGTGGTACTCGGATGGAGTAACTTACCCTTTGAGGTGGGGGTTGTCTTCTGGAGGTGGTGGTCTTCTTCTTCTCCGTCTTCTTGGCTTTCTTGGTAGCAGATTCTTGGGCACCACTGCGCACCCTCTTCCGAGTTGTGGGAGCAGCCACAGATAGAGGCTTGACATCAATGGGCTCCTCGTCATCATTGTTAAGCTCAGGATCCTCTATAGAGTAGAAGAGAAAAGGAATTGAGAAACAGAAAAGGAAATCAGAGTGCGCTACTCGCGATCAGAAAGGTGAACTTGGTCACCTTCGTCATCCTCGGACCAGTCCCGGATAGACGCGTCAACTTGGTGCTTACCAGGCTGATGGGCGTGAGGGATGCAGAGTGTGTCCTGGGTGTCGTAGGCGGTCTCATCATCCTCTTCTCGGTCATCCGACCAGTTGCCCTCGAAGACTTCAACGTCTTCTTCTCCCTGGCGATCGATGTGCTGTAGAGGCAAACAGATGGCACAAGTAAGTTGAGTTCTCAGCTAAGGGGTTCTACTCGGAATAGCATGCAAACAAAAAGCATATTAAGCTATGGGGTTCTACTCGGAATAGCATGCAAACACAAAGCATATTAAGCTAAGGGGTTCTACTCGGAATAGCATGCAAACACAAAGCATATTAAGCTAAGGGGTTCTACTCAGAATAGCATGCAAACACAAAGCATATTAAGCTAAGGGGTTCTACTCGGAATAACGTGCAAACACAAAGCATATGCAGCTAAGGATTTCTATTCGGCATGGCGTGCAAACACACAGCATATAAAGCCAACAAGATATCTATGATACTCTACTCGGTGCAGCATGCAAAGACTAAGCATATGAAGCTGAGAAGCCATTTACTCGGTATCAGAGTGCAGAAACAAAGCACAGAAGGCTAACCTGTTCGATTCGCTTGAGGCGGCTGTACGGCACAAAGCCATACTGCCAGGTGTCGGAGAGTGTTGTCTGCATGATGGATCTCGCCCAGATGGCCACCTCGGCTGTGCTGAGCTCGAAGGTGGTTGTCCTCGTGCAGTCTCGGCTTCCTCCCATATAGCACATCTTGTGGGAGCGAAGTTGGAGCGGAAGCACTCGGCGCGAAATCCAGCACGCGATGAGATCATCTCGGCGGAATCCCTCATCCCGCAACTCGGCCAGGCGCCGCTCAATCTGGACAACATCCTCAATGTTGTTCTTGGGATTGTAGCCCTAGTTCTGTTGGGTTGGCCTTCCATTCTTCCACTTCGGAAGCCCTATCCGGTCCTGGATCGGCTTCCCCTCTTTGGTGGCGACGTTCTTCACGTACAGGAAACTGCGCTGCCATTTGCGCACAGTTTCCAGTCCCTTAATGCGCGGGTGATGGCCAGTCGTGCGCTGCAGCATCATGGCGCATCCCGTCTGCGTCATCGCGCGGGCGCTCTCAGTGTGCCCAGGATTGGGGATGCTTTGTTTGCGGAAGAAGAAATAGCGGGCCCAACTATGGATGGTTGGGTAGACGCCAAGGAAAGCTTCGCAGACCACGGCATGGATGGAAAGCATAACCATGGCGTTGGGGGGAAGGTGATGTGGCTGGAGGCCGAAGTTCTTGAGGAACTCGGAGAAAAACTCAGAGATTGGAAGGACGAAGCCACGCTTGAAGTGCGCAACGAAGACAACGAATTCATCCTTCTCAGGTTTAGGGATGATTTCTTTACCTGGCTGCCGGCAGGTGACGCCGGGAGGGACGCGGCGTGTGTTGACTAGCCACTGGCAGTCCTCCGCCGTGACCTCAGATGCTTCCCATCCGGCGCGGGCTGCCGCATCGTCTTCTCCGCGAGCCATGGAGGCGGAAGAAATTGTGAGAAGGTGGAGGCGGAAACAAGTGGAGGAAGTGCTCTCTGTGTCTCCTGCGGCGCGTGGAGCGGCGGCGCAGCAGATGGTTGCGGTGGCGGTGTGCTCGACGGCGGCGGGGAGGCGAGGGGGCGCGAGATTGGAAAGGGATGGAAAGAGGAGAAGAGAGCGTCGAGGGGGTATTTATCTCTCCCCCTCGAGTTGCCGTTACCAGCGGATTATTCGCGGATCGATCGTGTGGCGTGGGTTGCGCAACCGTTAGAAACGCACACAGCGCATATCGCGCGCGTAACGGGCGCAGTTAATCCCACGTCGAGATCATGGGCACTTGAGTGCGGTTGAAGTGACTTAACAGGCTAGTGGGCCAGGGGTGCAGTTATTGGCGCGTGGCCTGCCGCATCCCAGGCACCGAGGCGTCGGGGGCACAGGGGTGTGACACGTGCCCCGTAGCGAGACGCAGAGGTGGATTCAGTCCGTTTGAGCGGGATTGTGTTTCGAGATTTCGCTAAGTTATTTTACTTGGCATCATTGAGGAAATATATTGCTATTCGGAGAAGCAGAGATGCAAGCAAGAATTGAAGGGCCGTGTGGAGGTGCTACTCGGTCCCTTTCAGTTACGAAGAGAAGGTTTGTTTTAAGCTGGCAGGGCCAGTGAACAAGTTCGCAGGACTCTACCAGCTTCGGGGACTAATGTCGGGGGGTTACCCCCGAGTAGGGGTAAGGCAAGTGCTAAAGGCAAGGTCAAAGGTGCTGTTTGACCGGGTAGATGGCTACCCGGTACTCGCTACCCGGTAGGTTTCTATCCGGCCGTACCCACCAATGGCCAAGAGGAGAAATCAAGCAAGTTATGTTCATCCGAGTAAAGAACTTGGTCCGAGTAGAGGGAGTGAGTTCCTACTCGGGCCAGAAGTCAATGGAGCCGTTCTGACAAGGGATCCCGCGTATCCTGCATCTGTACCGGCGTGCGGTTCAACTTATGGAGCACGTGATTATCCGCGCTACGGTGTGGCTATAGTGCGGTAGGCGCCTATCAAGTCATGTCATTGACAGAGGGGACAGGACAGGGCTAGGGGCCTACCCTATCTCACTGACAAGGGTGGACAGGTCCCATCTCCGAACGGCGCGACGACTTACGGCGCCCGCGTCAGCGAGAAGCCGGAAGCGTGCTCTGTTCTGCAGTGCTCCTGTCACATCAGTTGTACCTTTTAGTCTTATTCTATTCGGCTCGGCACCAGTATATAAGGTGCCCTGCCCCCTCCTGCGCGAGGGACGTTGCCTTACGATTCAATCGACACTCCAGAGGTTGCTTCACTTCATACGGAGAGAACTAGAGAGCTAGAGTGGCTACTCGGATGAAGGCCTGATTTGTAGTGTGGCTACTCGGTAAACACACAAATAGAGAGAAAGGAAGGAGTAGGGGTGTTACCTCCACACGAGGGCCCTGAACCTGGGTAAGATTTTGTTGTTTGTAGTGCTTGAGACATCCCACACGCGGCTACTCGCCGTGTGATCCCTCCCCGAGCACCTCCAGCGTCATGCGGCCCCAACAATTAGCCATCCCATGGCATCTGCCGTGATACCACCACGACAATCACTGTTTTGAATCATAATTTTCTGTTATTCATCGATATATTTCATGTTATGATGCATCCCTTATGTTATTTTATCTTATTTTGCATGCTTTATAATTTCTGGAGAATAAACACCGGGACCGAAAATCTGATGGAAAAGCACCGTCGAGATACCATATTTCAGAAGATCAGAAGAAAAAGGGGGACATCCAGGGGTTCCTAAAAGTTCAGAGGAGGAACCCATCCAGTAGGAGAGCCAGAGGGGGACCACCAGGGGGCCACACATAGGGGTGGCGCGCCCCCTGGCCGCGCCACCTAAGGGTGTGGCCACCCTAGCCCACCTCTGGGGGTATTTTTCGCGTGCTTGGCCCCCAGGGAACAAAAGCCTCATTCCATCGTCGAAGAATTATTCCGCCGCCGCTGTGGGGTGGAAAGCACCCGAGAGAGAAAAGATCTCTGGCAGGGAGAAATCTACCGGGGAAATTCGTCTCCGGAGAGGGGAAATCACCGCCATTGTTACCGTCATCGCTCCGGGCATCATCAAGATCGTCATCATCATCGTCATCACCACCAGCACCATCACCCTCATCATCCACCGTCATCCCGTTGTAACAATTAGGGGCCTCTATCGTTGTTTTGCATTAGATCTCTCTCCCGGTGTGGATTACTTGTTAGTAGTTGATGCTTGTGAGATTTATCAGTGTTTGCACTTTATGAACAGATTGTTATCATCCATTATATGACCTATGATTATGATCCATATGATGTCTTATGAGTAGTTCGTGTTGTTCTTGAGGATATGGGAGAAGTCAAGTTGTTAGTAGTGAAGTAATGTTGAATAATATTTAATGCTTGATATTTAAGTTGTGGTGTTATTCTCCTAGTGGTGTCATGTGAACGTCGACTACATGATACTTCACCATTTATGGGCCTAGTGGGATGCATCGTGTATTTGGCTACTAATTGTGGGGTTGACGGAGTGATAGAAACCTAAATCCCCGTTAGGAAACCATTACACGAGGGAGCGTAGGATCCCGAAGTTTAAAGCTGTGGTTAGATTTATTTCTTAATTACTTTCTTGTAGTTGCGGATGCTTGCAAAGGGTATAATCACAAGTATGCATTAGTCTTGGATTCGACGGTACGTTAGCATAGGTTCACCCACACAACACTTATCAAAACACCTAACATTATTCAGCTGCATGGAACAAAAGCACTTAACAGAAACCTCCCGTGTGTCCTCGAGAACGTTTGTTAATCATAAGTAAACTCACTGGCTTGTCCTTTGCTCAAGAAAGGATTGGGCCACTTGCTGCAATTATTACTACTGCATTTTATTTACTTGCACTTTATTTATCGGCAATATCAAAAACCCCTACAAATCTATTTTCCAGTATTTACAGTTATTCCTTCATCGAAACTGCTTGTGAACCCTAAACCTAGACCGATCTAAAACAAGACACAAAAGGAGAAAATAAACACAAAATCATAACACAAAACAACAACTAGTGGATGAAATTGGTGATGATCTATGGCTATGGCAAGAACTACTCCTATTTTTGTGGCTTTTTCGGTGGATAGGTAATGAAAAACAAACTAATCTACTAGAACACGATAGCTCACCGAGTTAGCCTGTAAATCTGATACCAAGATGATAAGGGGTTGCCTGATCTTCTCGATGAACTCACACGATAACAAGGATCTGATAACTTGTGTCTCTCCACGAACTCTCTGGCTAATTCCATATGCCAATTGCAACAGCAACTAATCCCTTGGATATTCGCAAATCCACACACTTGCATGAGCAGCCACTAACTACTAGTGGTCTTGTATGAACTAATTCCCAGTGGAATAGCAGATAACATGCAAAACTTGCAATATGATCAATTCCTGATGAATGCTTCAAGCGGTCAACAATGGAGTCTAGGGTTTATGTTTAAAGGTAGTCTAAACCTCATCAACTCGCAGGTTGGAGGTTTTATGAGGGGTAGGGGGCGCGGCCACAATGACAATTGCGCAAGCACAACCCTAACCCAACTAGGATGCGAACCAACTTAAGTTTGGACTCAACCTATTGGATGCAAACCGGCCCATAGAGAGATTCGGCCACTTGGGCACGCAGGCCCTTATTCTAAACGTGTGGTAGGACCTAGGACATGTACTTGGTGCCCCCATAATATGTAATTGCGCAGCACAAATAATTGTGGGCTGGTGCACCCTAGGACATGTCCTTAATGCTTCCAACTCCATGCAAATCAGCTCCTGGTTTCTCCTTCTTGCTTGTGCTTCCATGATCAACTCTCTCCTTGTGTTATCACATGCATTGCTCCATGGCTCCATGCTCCTCGCCTCCCATAATGCTTGTGTTATCAATAACCTGAATCATACATAAATGCAGGGATTTAGGTAGTATAAAATTCTCATAACCACAAACATCATAATTTAATAAGAGTGAGTTCACCTGCTATTCTAATAGTTTGGTTCTTGATCTAGTCATTGGTCCAATCCTCACTTCATCATGCTTCTCTTGAACAACAACATCATCATCAATGGGAGAAATAGTAAATGTACCAGGGATGTTGTAAGGTCCCCCAGAACCACTGTTCAAGGACACCTCTAATATGCATACATTCACGATCCCATATCACACCAGTCGTGAACAACATATCAAGTTGGTACACAGATACAATATCCATTACACGATTTTATAAAACACTTACAAAGGGGCATGGTCACATGACCAAGTCTAACACAATTGCCACGCAGGGCAAACACACAACACACACAGCGGAAGACTAAACACACGCAAACGTAGTAGAGCCCAAGTCACGCCTTAACCTACATGCTGCTGACCGGGAGACGATCCTAGTTCGCAAAGCCATTAGCTATGTACTCCTCTTTGTAGATCTCCTTCTGACACTCCTCCTCGAAGTCTGGCAAGTAAATACCAGGGACGAAACCAATATGAGTACATTTGAATGTACTCAGCCAGACACCCATCATGTAGCTTACCAAAATGCAAGTATGCTTATATAGTGGAATAGGTAGGCTATACGTAGGGTTCACTATCAATGATATAAGAAAGACATATCATAGTTGATTTTGTAAATCTCTGTTTCTTCGTTGAAGAAGATACTTCAAAAGAAATAATATAGCTTTCTTTCTCTTGTAGATATCACATGTACAAGAGGTTTTGTAAAACTTTGTTAAAAGAAGATTTTCTCTTTCCAAAACTTCTTGGAATCAACTTCCAGTTTTTGTTTAGAAAAGAAATGTTTTCTTTGCAAAAAATTTGTAAAACAAATTTGGCTTTTCCTCAACGGTACCTCCACGATACAATATTTCCTCCTTTCAGTACTTCATGAGTCCAACACCTTTTTGAAAACTCAGTTTTGAAAACATTGACACAATACTAGCTACATGGCCATTCAATTGTCCATATCTGAGGACGAGGCTATTCAGAATAGTTTGACTCTGCAGACGTGTACACATCTACCAGATTCTGTACATCCGTTGTGAACAGACACGGACTGTAACAACAGTATTTAAACATCAGATAACTGATCCTAACCATCCACTATGTCCAAGCTAGTACATGTCTATCTCTTCAGTTGAGTGTAATCTCCCCGGCACCAGGTCCCACCCCGCCTCGGCAGGAGAATCAACTGTCGCACCCGGGGGGTAACTTAATCCCTCACTTTGCATGCCTATTTGAATTCATGACTGGCGGCATTTCGGTTCGAGGGACGTCACGCCCTTATAACAAATTGAGATAGAACACACACTAACAAGAACAAACTTCAAGTTAAGCCCCGTGCCCATGTTGGGGTAAAGTGGCAGTACGGTAAAGGTTGTCCGACAAAGACTAGGTTATGTGTCATTTTTGTAAAACACCATTTTCTCAAAAATGACCACTTCCACAATTCCTCCAGTGAGTAAGGCTTCGCATTCCCACCGGGTTTTCCATAAAACCTTTGTTTTGCAAAAACATATTTTTAGGATGTCCATTAGGGACTTATAACTTTAGTGGTAATAAATACCATATGGTGGCTATGGGCTTGGTAACACCAAGTATCAACTACTGGCATAATAGTGATATATATAATACTAATAGTAGTAATATTCACTCAAAAATAGTTTTTTTGGAAAGCAATGTTTTGTAAAACTTTTCAGAAGTAAAACATGCATGATAGATAATGATAAGTGTAGTAACAGCAAGCATCATGATGGCTTGCCTTAAGTTTCTATGAAATTAAATACCTACTAACAGCACATACACCTTACACATTCTAGTAAGCATAAGCACTAAAATAATTCTATGAAAACATCTACTAAGCAAGCATCAATCCATTCTAGTAAGACATGCTTTTCTAATTAATTTAATAGCAAGCAATCAAAGTGTAAACTACACAACCAGTAGCTATGCAGTCAACAAAATATTAACTAAACACTTTCAAAAATCCAAACACTCAATAAAAATCATCCACAAATAATTTATCGATCACAAGGAATTATTCTCTTAGCAAACAATTCAATTTAAGCAAACAATAGTGAAGCATTTCTTAACATGATACTCCTAAGGAATATTATGCTAACAAATGAATCGCACCCAAACATACTAGTATTCACAAGGAAGAACTAAACTTTTCACTTACATAAGTGAAACAAACAATCTATTTCCCTTGGTGGAAAATAACAATCAATCATATACTAATACATGCTATTTTTACACTAGTGCAATGGTAGGGGATTTTCATCCTTAACCAAGATGCAATGGGACCAGTGGGTTATGGGCCCACTAATACCAAGGCAAAAGAGGTAACAAGGACTCAGGTCACACATGACAAAATTTATCTAACAAAGCAATCCACACATAGCTATTCATACCAGTGAAAACAATACTAGTGAAAACAAATAACAAAACTTACACATGCTTTGCTATAAAATCGCATGCAAGCTAACAGAGATGATAACATCAAAATAACAGTACCAAAATGGTACTGGACTCATACCAAAAATAGCACAAACCTAGGTAAAACAAATCTATCAAGACTTGATTCACACAAAAATCAAACAATAAAACTACAAGAATAACAAATGCTATTCCTACTTTTATTTGACTTTCCAAACATGCACACACTTTCTAAGGTAGAAATATTGCAAGCAAAAAACCTAATAACTAGATCCAACACAACTATACATGCTAGGAAACAAGATTCAAACAAGCAAACATTTCTTAACAAACAAATACACACATACAAACAAAAACAGAAAAGCTGCTGTTTCTAGTTTTGCTCACCAAAATTAATCTAGGACTCCAAAAATTAAACCAACCTAGTATTAGGTAGATCTAGTCATAAGAAAACTCATCCAATTGGATTCACCTCAAAAATCAACTTTAAACTCACTCTAAAAATCCTAGAAAATCCTATTGGCCTCTTACCAAAATGGATGGCATTTCCATTTGGTAACTCACCTTGATGTGAGGCAAAGTCCTAGTGATAGATCTAAGCTATCCAAAACGATTTACTTTGACCATTTTGGATCCAGATCCAAAACGTTATGCCACAAACATGCTTACAGACACTCTTTGGCAAAACAGGTCTAGAGACAAAAATATACAGCAAAACTTAGATCTACAAATTTTAGATGGTTAGGAAAACATAATACTAGGTTGAAGAGTTTTGGTTGAATTTATCTTGCATCCTAGGTATTTTTCACAGAGCCAAATCAACAAGCAATAGATATGTTGATTTTAAAAAGAAAAAGAAAACTGGCGAGCGGGCTGGGTTTCCTATGGCGCGGCCCACCAAGCGGCGAACGCAGCCCAGCGCGCTGCGCCCGCGCGGCCAGCGCGGGAACGGTGCGGTTCAAGCATGGCCGTAGATCTCTAGATCTATTGTCCTCTCTCTCTCTTCCTCCTCTCTGCTCTCCTCTCTCTCTCTCTCGACGGGGCCGACGGCAGGGTTTCACGGTGGCTCGCCGTGGGGGCTTGGGGCGGTGGCTCGTGCTCGGGAGAGATGCAGGGGTCACGGGGAGTCGAGGGACGCAGAGTACGGGCGCGGGAGAGGCTCCAAACGGTGGTACACGGCAGGACACTGCGGCGGCGAGCTCGATGGCGGCAGTGATCCTGCAAGCGAGAGGGTGAGGGAACGTGTCAGGTAGAGTCGTGGGGGGTGTGGGGAGTCGATCCAGGGAGGTGGAAGGGGATGGGAAGGCACGGGGGAGGGGAGTGCTACCTCGAGCTCCCGCGGTGATCGACGGGTTCACGGGCACGGGCACGCTCCAAGGGTCCAGGGCAGGGCTCGATCCTACTTGGGGAAGGTGTGTGGAGGCAGAGGAGTGTAGTGGCGCAGGGGAGAGGCTAGTGGAGGTTTGTATCCGTGGGGGAAAGGGCAATGGTCTAGGTTGGGCTCGGGTGGATGTCAAGCAATGGCATTGAGGCGCCCAGGGGTGGTTTTGGTCATTCCACCACAAGGCAAAGCTGGCCAAGGGGCAAGACCACCAAGGGGCAGTACAATGCTCTCCTTTGAGAGCAAAATGAGACAATAACAAGACCAAATGGTCAAGGTATGGAGACCCATACGCATGCACCTCAACATGCAACCACACTTTTCTCTCTCTTGTTTTCTTCACTCTCAAGCCTTCTAGAAGCAAAAGAATACATCCTGGTTCGAGTACAACACTTAGTCAACACACTAGACAAAGTTACACTTAAAATCTTGCAAAGAAAAGCAAAGAAAACATCAGCCCAAAAGTGTAATAGCACTGTTCCAAAAAAAATCAGAAAATTCAGTTAAAGACTAAGAGAAAATTTCTAAGTGTTGGAATCTGCTAAAACCATCAGAAAGTTGGCACTATTTTCAATGGTTAGATAAAATCCAATCTTTGTTTTCAAAGTGGGAACTTGTTAACCATGTTTTAAACTTTCAGAAACAACTTTTGAAAATAAAATTGAAATAGTTTAAAGCCATGAAAACAATGTGGAAAAATGTGTACTTTCAGTTTTTCTCTGTTTTCCAAAAATGCCTTTTTCTGTCTTATTTTTATACCACAAAGACAACAAGCAAAAGATCATTTTTATTAATCCAAAAATAAAACCAAGCTTATGTATTTGTAGTACATATATCAAGGAACAACTAAAAGTCCAGAAAACATAAAATAACATTTTATAGCCTAGTGAAAACAAAGGTAGAAAACAGGTACTTCGCTATATTTTCAGGGAATAGTTTCTATAGAAAACTTAAAAGAAAACTTCCATAAATCATTTTGAAATTTTGTTTTCTTGGAACCAAAAAGGCTAAAAGTTTATTTTGAGATTCAAACAAGAATGATCCAAGTCTTGGAATAAAATTCACTCTAGTAATCAACAGAGAAAACAACAGGGAAACTATTATAAAAGTGTTTTCAGAAAAAATTGATAATGGTTTTATCAAGAAACAAAACTTGTGTTGCAAATATCACTACTAGAGATTTGCTTATAGCAGCATATCCTACCACAGGCGAACAAGGAAAACTGTGCGCCTGGGTTAATTAGCGCATGCGAAGCGTAAGTTGGTGCGCCTGGGGTAGGCCAGTTACCCCAGGCGAACAGAAAACGGAAGCGCCTGGGGTAAAGTGTCGCAGAGCCAACCACGGCCGACCCTGGCACGCTTCCTTTACCGCAGGCGAATGGTTTCTCGGTTCGCCTGCGGTATAACAGATACCACAGGCGAGTAAGTACAGAAGCGCCTGGGGTAAAAAGTGGACTGGGGTAGCTCCCTTTAGCGCAGGCGCACGGGTACGTTGTTCGCCTGGGACAAAGAATAGCCTGGGGTAGCACCACTTAGCGCAGGCGCTTCCCAGAACATATATATTCGCGTGGTAATATTATTTGTCCCCAATATAAGTGCGTCCAGCCACCCACCACCACCCCCTATCCACCACACTGCATAATTTACCGTAACGAGCACGCGGACCAGATCAAATGTCCGGTGTGCGGTGCTGATCGTTGCAAGAGGGGGACGAAGAAAGCTCCTACGAAAATTGTGTGGTACTTTCCACTCATTGATCCCGGCCGTCTGCAGCGGTACTTCGTGGACCCCAATGAAGCAAAGCTCATGCGCTGGCACGAGGACAGAAAGAAGGCGGTGCTGAGCGATCCAGAACGTGTTGAAAAACCAGTGCTAAGTACACACCCTTCGGATGCACGTCAGTGGAAAGCATTAGACGCATTCGATGAGGAATTCGGGAACGACCCAAGGAACATCAGGCTTGGTGCGAGCACCGACGGTCTCAATCCGTTTGGAAATCAGAGCAGCAAACATAGCACCTGGCCCGTGTTTGTATGGATGTACAACCTCCCCCCGTGGCTGTGTCTGAAGCTCCTCTTTTCGCGACATGGTTCAAGAAGCAGATTGATGCCGATCCCCCGCCAATGACATGTGGAGAAAGATAAAATTGTATTGGCCTTGTCATATGGCCCCTATCCATACGACATCAATGGGTACACATTCTACACGGAGGAAAGAGACAAAAGTAGCGACTAAAACTCGTCTATAACGATGGAATCTTACACGGGCGAAGAGGTTAGAAGATACTACAGAAAGATCGGGGAGCTTGACTACGTTGGGGTAAAGCTGCCGATGTTCCATGTCAGATGGGCTACAAACGTCACGAAAGAAGACGGATATTTCACCACTATGTCGATGTCTGAAGCCAACAAACCCAAGTCCAAGAACCCCACCGCGCAAAATGAGCCCTGGGTATTGGCTAAGCACGTGGAGCAATGCTTCTTCATAACCGACCCGGCAAAGCCTAGTCGTGTTGTCGTAAGGAGAGGAAAAAGGGCCCTCGTCGGAATGGATGGAGTCGCCGATGAGAAGGACTTCGACGGCTTAGTCGGAGACCCGATGATGGAAGAACCCGGTGAAGACGATACACCACAAGAAGAAGCAGGACCACACTACCTAGGGCAGGTCTTCCATTCACAAGAAGAAGTCACAATATGGCGGTCACGTATTCAACATCGACCAAGAAAGGCAAGACTAATATTGTGACGAAAGGTTGAGAGAGGGAAATACTCGCGACATAACATGCTAGCTACTATGCATACAATGTGTTTTTAGAGAGAAACACTTGCGGTATCTCGCTAAACCAATCTATTTACGCTCGATGCGACATTAAATATTTTTGCACATGTTAACTTTCATATGTATGTATTTTTTAAGTGAAAACCAACGTGGGGGAGCCACATATTATAGCATTCGTATTGCTCGATGTGTCCCAGGCCGGGTACGTGGGGCTGTGTTAGAATATCTAAGCACAGGCGCATCATCTGGAAAACGCGCCTGGGGTAATACATATCACAGGCGCTTTTGATAGGACATGCGCCTGGGGTAATGCCATCTGGGACCGCGCAAACCAAAATCCTACGAAATTTAGCGCAGGCGCATTACCTAGATAATTCGCCTGCGGTAAGGATCTGTGGGGCCGCGCATAACAGGGCATCGAGCCAAGCACATTAGAACCGGTTTGTATCACAAACCGGTTCTAAAGGGTCTGTCCCCTGGGCCCCCTACCTACAGGCAGCAAATGGCCGCAGGCCTTTAGGACCGGTTTGTTATACAAACCGGTCCTAAAGGCCTGCGGCCATTTGTGCGGGTAGCTAGGTGGGCCCAGGGGACATACCTTTAGAACCGGTTTGTGATACAAACCGGTTCTAATGCTTAGCGCAGGCGCATTTTCCAATCTGTGCGCCTGGGGTATACCTCTGTGGGCCCGCGCACCACGAATCGCTAAGAACATTAGCGCAGGCGCACCTCCCTTTGTTCGCCTGGGGTAAGGGATAGCGCAGGCGCATTTCACTCGTTGTGCGCCTGTAAGTCCTCGATCTGCTAACTCACAACCCGCATAATCACTCTGTTTCATATCGAGCCCTAACCGCACGCCGCCGTCGCCTCTCTCATCGCACGACGTCGTCGCCTCTCTCATCGCACGCCGCCGTCGTCGTTGTCGAGCAGGAGGAGGAGGAGGAGCGAGAGCAGCAGCAGGAGGAGGAGCAGGAGCAGCAGCAGGAGGAGGAGCAGGAGCAGCAGCGGAGGAGGAGCGGGATCGAGCAGCAGGGGAGGAGGAGCGGGAGCACGCCGCGCGCGCGCGCCGTCCCTCTCATCGTCGTCGTCCACGCCGGCCGTCGTCACCCACGCCGCCGTCGCCCACGCCCACGACGAACCCAGGTCAGCCAACCCCCCCCCCCCTCTTCCAACGCCCTCATACTACTGCTGCTACATGCTTTAGCTAGAACTGGATCTGATCATGTACCATTATTTCTGGATTCTGGTAGTTCAGCTCATAGTATAAAATTAAGTGCAGTATTTTACTTTGATCTGATCATGTACCTACTAATTACATGTGAATAGAACACTGAAGCCTTGGACACTGCTAGAATTCTCCGTGATTTGTTATTAATTAAGTGCAGTATTTTACTTTGATCAATATATATGAAGGTTTTTTTGGCATGATATATGAATTTCCTGGGAGTTTTTGTGCCATGTGATGACAGCAATGGAAGGAACTGTTTTTGTGGCCATGCATGTGTGCATTCAATTTCTGTTGCAGGTACATTGAGTGCCAATGTTTTGTCGGAACGTTGATTCATTTCCGTTCCGGCGAATTTCTGGCACTCCTGCATGACCATTTATATATAGCCGAGGTCACGCCGAATTTTTCCGGTGACTAACAGTATACGTTTTGTCTACTGCTAGGTAGGGCATGTCTTCTTCTACTACGGATCCGGCTTTATTGGACCACTACATCCTTATGGCCCGAGAGTCGCAAGAGGAAGATCGGACAGAAACTGACCATGATGTCGAGCCCCACAATGATGACGGGCTCACCGGTGGCGAGGAGGAAACCACTGATAGTGGCGCGGGGGGTCCCTCAGGGAGCAGCACGACGGGAAACAAGCGTCGAAAGCGAGCTCCGAAAAAGGTCGGCACCGTTCGAGAGAAATTCACGGAGGTGGACCCTTCCAGTGGCACGCCTCTAATGCCATTGGACCTTGTGAAGGGGTACTTCCTCCAACTTGGCGCGATACTTCGAGACGTCGTCAATGTCAACGAGCCGACTCTCAAGAAGAAACTAACTCTGCGCGCCCAACTCATCTCGAGGCTGCACGCGCGGTACGAGTTCCCTCCCCCCTACAACAACGAGAATCTGAAGGGCAACCTCGTGAACAAACTCGCCCTCACTAGATTCACCAAAGCCCTGAGCAATTACAAGACTATGGTGAGGGCGATGATTAAGGAATCGACACCATTCGAAGAGATCCATCGCCACTTCCCGCGGATTACGCCCGATGACTTCAAGACTTTCCTAGATAACGAGTCGCTTGATGTCACTAAGAAGCAAACGGGATGGGGGAAGGATCTAGCGTCGAAGAACATCGGTCACCACAATCTCGGCTGTCGTGGCTACGACGGGAAGGAGCCAGTTTGGGCGAAAGAGGACCAGGCCTACATTGAAAAAGGGATTGAGAACCCTTACGCCAAGTATGCCCATGACCCGCAATTCCAGAAATTCATGAGGTCGAGGTACAGAAAAGTAACTCCGACCGGGGAACTTGTCTCGGACCCGAAGATGGTGGAGGGTGTTATTTTGGTCACGGACGATAGCGTGAAGAATGTTGAGAAGCTAGTGGTAAGAAATTTACCATTTCATGCAACTCATCATCATCAAGTCCATGATTTCATTCTAGTACGAAACCAATTCTAAACCGTTTATATGTTGCTTCTGCAGTTAGAAGAACAACAACTTGAATCTTCCTCGTCGCAGACGTCGACGGCCAAAGTCGCGTGGGATAAGCCTTTCATCAGGGGGTACAACAAGGCAAAGAGCCAGGACCCTCTGAAAAGGCCGCACTTAGGCCGTATCACCGGCGGCGGACTTAATAAGAAGCACGCCAACTATGGCTTGGCTGAGCCCAGCACTAAGGAGTCGCGGGCGGCGAAGAAGAGCGAGGAGACGGAGGAGCTGAAGAAGAAGGTCCATGACTTGGAAACAAACATGGAGAAGAAGATTGAGAAAACGGTGGGGGAAAAGATGAATGCGCTCATCCCAGCCGTATTTGAAAAAATATGTGGCTACATCGCCGGCGGCTCACAGGGGCCGTTACCGACGTTCAACATACCGTCGATGTTGGTCGTGCCCGCCGCGGCCGCCGCCGGTGGTCCGTCGACGTCGGCCGTGCCTGTCGCCCCCGCCGTGCCCGACCCGCCTGCCCCCGATGGACCGTCGGCCGTGCCCGACGCGCCTGCCCCAGATGGACCGTCGGCCGTGCCCGACGCGCCTGCCCCCGATGGACCGTCGGCCGTGTCCGGCGCGGCCACCACCCCGTTGCTCGACGAGCCCACCATCACCTGTGGTCCGTCGACGTTAGCCGAGCTCAATGCCCTCACGGTAAATTATTGACCGTCTCAAAAGCTGTAGCCAGTTCAATATAACCCTACTCTCTGACCTATCCATGCATGTTATCGCAGGCTGACGCGACGGGATGCACCTTCCTGCTAAAAGTGGGCAGAGAGTTGAAGGATGTTGCAAAGGGGAGCATCTTGCAGCCACTATCCCGCAAGTACCATTGCAGAGATATACCGGACAACGAGCTTCGGGTTCGCGTCGATCTGGTGCTACCGGGATTCGAGAACTTGTATCCTCCTAATCAACCCGCCGATGCCGACAGCGAGCTGAATCTCGGCCAACTGGACAATCAAATCTTGCTATGGCCGAAAGCCCTTATTCGGCTGAACACGACATCAGGGTCGGCGCCAAGCCAAGCCATGACCGTCACCACTACACCGGTTGCGCCCGCGGCAAGCCAACAAGACAAGGTCCAACATGGCAATGTCCTCTCTCCACCTCCGGTGGATCCTCCTCCTCCCGAGCACGAGACGTCCAATGACGAGCAACATCACGAGCATGAGACCCATGACGAGTACATGGATATTGAACTTGCTCCCATTGACGATTTCATAAATCAGTTGGATGGCGAGAAGCCGGTTCCTCCGAAGTTACCCGCCAGAACTCTTGATATCCAGAAGAAGGTAGATGGCGGAGAGGGCGGTTCTTCTGAGTTACCCACCAGAAAACCGGATATACAGAAGAAGCTAACCTATTCCCAAGAAACTCCCGAGGAGCAGACGGCCTTTACGGCTCCACAGCCTACGCTGGTTACCCCGAATACACTCTGTGCTACGGCCGCGGAGGCAGTAAAACAAAGCGGCACTCCCATCTGCTTGAGGCCGAAGAAGAATCGGAAGAGGACGGTAGCCAAGAAGAAGAAAGGTGGTGCCTCCTCTAGTAGCCAGCCAGCGGCCGCCCGAGTCCTGGACCGTTTGCCGCCCGCCGTCCCGTGGAGGAAGGTGCATGAGATAGGTGAGCCGATACTGCCGCCAGAGGTTGTCGCTGTCATGGGTGGTGACATGAGGACCATCCACGACGGGATTTTGTTCAAAGAGAATGAACTTCTACGTGAGAAACATCCCTCCTACCCGCTATACGTGGTCAAGGTGCCCCGATCCTTGGGCTTTGTGGATTCAAATCCCGCAGAGGTGTTCTTCATCAGATACGAAGACATATTCAGGGTCTTCCACTTGGGTAAGCTCGACCGAAGCATTGTCCGCCTGGTATCGCTTAGCATGGCGCATGATATGGTCATGGAGAATACCCCGCACATGGCGATTATGGACCCGTACTACATGAATGAGGACTACTTGCGGTCACATGCGGACCGAGTTCTTATCACGACTTACATAACGGGGTTTTTGATAGATAACAAGGATAAGAACGCCATTCTCATGCCATACTTTCCCAAGTAAGTAGTCCTCTCCGCTTCACGTCGTTACATTCTTTCTAGAATCTCCTTAGTATTCCGATTGATGATATTGATGGCTCTTGTTCGAAATGTTCTGCGCAGAAACGGAGGATGCGTACTCATCGTCATGGAACCGCATTGGTCACAATGCACTTATCTTGATGCGGGTAGGGCGGTGCAGAAGGACTACACCGACATAAGAGTTGTTCTTAATAGTGCCCTCAACGGCTTCGCCGCCGATTTAGGCAAGCCCCTAAAAAAGGAGAAAATAGTCCGAGGCGCCTACGTGTGCACCCACGTAACAAACTTCCCCTGCCTCAAGCAATCGGAGCAAGAATCTGAGTTGGAAGCTTGGTATGTCATCTTTCAGATGAGGGAGTACTTAAAGGACGCCCAACAGGCCCATCTACCAAGTGATCTCCGAGACCTGACCACAAAAATGGCCAACACCGCCTCTGAATATGTGCGGGCTGAGTTCCGTCGCATCCAGCGGAGGATCTGCACGATACTCTCGTCGGATGTCATCACTCGGGGTGGCTTGTTCTTCCACGGCCACGCACCACCGAGCAACCGTGACATAGAAGCACACCTACGAGAGCAACGTGACACCCGGACATTCAACACGCTACAAGGCGTTCATCCGTTCCCGCCGAGAATATAGGATTGACAAAATGTTAGTATACACTTGCATCATATAACTTTTAGACCTTTATTTGTCGTGTTTTATTCGTAAACCTTGATGCTTCTATTTTTTGATAGTTATTTGCGGTCTTATCACTTTCGATGCTAAACTCGTATTTTTATCCTATGCACAGATGACATGGTATGTTGTGTATGTCGGTAGGGTTCCCGGAGTCTACGACGACTGGGACCAATGCCGAAGACAGGTGCACGGTTTCAGCGGCAACAGCTACAAGGGGTACAAGACCATGGTGGAGGCGGAAGCTCGATACGCCACTTACCTAGCGAGAGAGAAGACGGAGAAGACGAGGGCCCGGATGACCACATTCGCCATCGCCGTGCTTATACTCCTTGTACTGCTAGTGTTGATGCTACTTGTTGTTTTGCTTGTCTAGATAACTAAACTATCGATTTGTTTGGACTATGTACTCCTAGTGTTTGAACTATGCTTGTAACTAAACTATTCGTTTCGAGACTATTTGGTGATGATCGAGACTATTTGGTGATGATCGAAATATTTCTGTTATTTTGCTGTCATTTTCATATTTATTACTGTCAATTTGCTGTAATTCTGTTATTTTCGTTTCTTTTATTTTTTGACACAGCAAAACCATACCCCAGGCGAATAGGGAAGCATACCCCAGGCGAACATGTACCCCAGGCGCACAGCGCTTGTTCGCCTCAGGTAAGAGGCTTACCCCAGGCGCACAAGGCTTGTTCGCCTGGGGTATGTCAAGGTACCCCAGGCGCATTTGGTTATTCGCCTGCGGTAAGTCATTACCGCTGGCGAGGTGGTCCCAGGCGAACAAACATTCGCCTGCGGTAGGCTAAATTGGTTCGCCTGCGGTAGCCTTTTCCCTACCAGTGTATGATTAAGATCATATACACATGTTAGTTCAAACAATAATGTTTGTTAGAAAAAAAATTGTTGTCCCTAATTTTTGTCTTCTTGAACACAGTACAAGAATCAAAAAACTGGGGTGTGACAGATGTCCTCATCATAGGACACAGACGCATGTCGACATAGCCTGATCATAGATCTTATTTTTCCACCGGAGTGCATAAAGTTGTTCTCTAGCCCATCCGTACCATCCTCCTTTTATCCGGCTACCGACGCCAAGATAACCGGATACCTCTGGAGAAGTAAACGGAAAATATATGTCACATACCGTCGGCCTCCGGCCACTGTCGCACCACCTTTGATTTAGCATCAACAGACCAAACATGATGAGGACATCCCTATCTCTTCACATATTGTTACACATGATAATGTTGCTGTCCAAGATAATGGAGTGAGACTTGGTCCCATGACAAGATCAAGGACCAAACTATTAGAACGACAGGTAAATTCACTCCGACTTGAGTATAATGTTTATAATTGTGAGAACTTTATACTACCTAAATCTAGGCATCTATGTATGATCAGGTTTATTAATAACACAAGCATTCTTGGAGGAGAACATCAAGAGGAGCTGGAAAACAAGGATGAGAAGCTGGAAAACAAGATTACCCTTGGTGAAAACAACATGTAAAGGGTGAAAACTAGACAGGAGGTACTGATAAACAACATGTACATGGTGGAAAACAAGACACAAGATGGTGAAAACAATAGTACAAGTGTGGAATAACAAACTAGTAGTTTGTTATTCCACACTTAGAGAGAGTAAAAACAACAGGAGGGTGCCCCATTGGATATCAGTGCGCCACATAGAAGTCCTATTTCGAATAGGCATGGTTTGTATATCATTATGGCTGAACCCCTTAATGTTGGGTTGGTTTGTATCTAGTCGAGTCGGTTTGGTTGAGTCCTAACCAAACTATTGAGTCCAAACCGAGTTGGAGTAGGGGTGCTTGCGCAAGCCCCTTGGGGCCGCACCCATACCCCCTCATATATACCTTGGTTGCGATTTAGAACTCCTTAGACTACGTTGAAACATAAACCCTAGACCTCTATATTGAAATAGCTTGTAACCATTCATCTGGAAGTTATACTACAAAATTTTCGTGTTACCTGCTGTTCCATTGGGAATAAGACGGTATAGGACCACCTCATAGTCGGTGGCTACGTTGTGCAACTGTGTGGAGTTGAGAATATCCTTGGGGTTGGAAATTGTTGCATTGGCATCAGGGATCAGCCGGGAGAGTTTTCAGTGAGACACAAGTTATCAAATTAGAGTTATATGTGAGAGTTCATCGAGAAGATTGGGCCACCTCATATCATCTTGGTATCAGATTTACAGGTTGTCTCGGTGAGTTATTATCTATCCGTTAGATTCGAGTGTTTTTATTCCTATACAGAAAATTGCCCCACAAAAATAGTTTAGATCATTGCCATAGCCATAGTATCATCTTAGTTTCAATTTCTAGTCGCTTTTTTTGTGTTTGATTTGCGTTTCCTTTTCTGTTTTTGAGCCTTTGTTTCGGTTAGGTTTAGGATTCTTACTCTTGTTCCGAGTGTATACCAAAAAATTGCCTAAAAAAAATAGCTGCGGTTTCTTTTGATCATCTTAGTCTAGCCCTACTCGGATTGTATTCGGGAACTAGTAAGTTGGATCTGCGAGTTGTTGCTGCTATGTTTCTTTCTATCAATCGGTTACAAATCGAGTTCTAGCAACAATCGGTTTTGAGCAAAGCTGTTGCGCTCGTGGTTCTAATTCATCGCGGGGTCGAAACCTAGTGCACCTCAGATTCCTACCGCGGCACGGATCTGCGTGTTTTCCTGCCGCAGTACAAATTCCTGCCGTGCCCGCTCGCTGCTTCACACCGTGACACCAAAACTCTATTGCCGCTGCGGTGAGTTTGCACCACACGCGCGTGCGCACGTCCACCTGCGGCAGAAAAAATCTGCCGCCGCTGCCGCGCCCTACTCGCTCGCTACCGCGCACACACCGCGACACAGATGGCAGCGATTTTCTCCTGCCGTGACTATGTGCAAGTCCTACCGCGGCACAATTTTTGCGTGTTTTGCTGCTGCCACGGCACAACTTTGATCTGTTTTCTGTCGTGCGTCCATAGTTGCTGTTAGGTTAGTTTCTTTATGTCTTTCCTTCTCGTTTTCTTAGGACTTCCATATCTGAGCATTGTGAACCATAGCCACAACCTTTCTACAACATATTAATAGGAACTTAGCCATAAGTATAGCTATTTTTTTCTCTTGACAGACTGCTCATTATCACATATACCATTGTGTTTCACTTGCTAGTTGGTTCATATTGCTCCTAGTTGTTATTAAGGCCATTGGAAAAATACAAAAAAATAGAAAAAGAGTAAAAGTATAAAAAAAATGAGAAAACAAAAAAATTGAAATGAGGCCGAATTGCTATCATTACTTACTAGTGGAGCTTGCATTATACCACATTGTGACACTTGGTTTCTTTCATTGAGCAATCTTGTGCATGTCTATTGTTTCCTCGGGTATTTTTGTATCATCACAAAATAGCAAATAGGACTGGTTACTTTGGTGATTGTTAGGTATCCATACCAAGCCCCACTAAATAACCTTGTTTGCTTTTGTGAGAGTTAAAACCCGTGTATTCTCTTCTTCACATCAAGCACACTAGTTGCCACTACTTGTTGGTAAGTATTTCTATTCACTTTGGAACGGTAAGGTACTCAATTGTATTGCTAGTTTTGAGTGAGTTATGAGAGAACACCACATATAGATACTTGTTTTCTGTTTTCACTAACCTACTAATGGATCCTTCTAGTGATGATCTTGTGCAGCAAAAGAAGGACCATTACGAGGGAGTGAATTGGAGGGAGTATGAGGCATTGCGTGATGTGTTGACTCAATAAATGATAGCTAAGCACAAAGATTCACAACAATTTGTGACTGATGCTTGTGATCCTCTTTATGAAGCAATGCAAGCCATGGATACTAAAGTGGGGGACATCAATAATTTGGCCGAGGCCAATAATGAGCAAGTGACCACTATCCAAAATTCTATTGCCACATTGACCACTCAACTTGCTGATCTCCAGAATTTAATTGCACAAAGACCGCATGTTCATGATGATGATAATGCTAGTGTGCATAGTGATGCTAACAATGGAGTTGATGGAGTGGAAATCAATGGAGGCCGTGGAGTTAAAGGAGAGAGGGGACGAGGAGGATTTCAAGGCCGAGCCAATTTTCTTCCAAGGCGTGTGCCCCTTAATGCACCTCCTGAAAATAATAGGGATGATGATGCTTGGGGTAAACCAAAATTTTATATACCACCTTTCAGTTTTGATGGCATGGATGTTGAGGAGTATTTTCTATGGGAGCTCAAAATTGAAAAGTTATGGTGTTTGCATGAGTACACTGAGGACAGGAAAATCAAATTAGCTTCTTCTAAGTTTGATGGCTATGCTCTTCGTTGGTGGGATAATACTGTGAGAAAAAGGCATGAAATGGTGAATTACCCATTATCACTTGGGCTACTATGAAGAGAGTCACTAGGGACCGATTTGTACCACCAAATCTATATCTATACCTACTAATAAAGGCAATAAGGTTTCTGCCAAAAAATTTGTCCAACATAAATTTACCGTTTTACCCTCCCACGAAACCACTTAATACGTACAGAATATCCGTACCGGTTCGTTCCTTTGCTCTACCCAAAGATAGGAAAGTTAACCCGCCGTCGCGGCTGGGCCGAGCTCGCGACCACATCCTCTTCAGTCGGAAGTGGTATGCTCCCCTCTGTGCTGGCAGCCTCCTCTGTCTCCTGGCCGGTGGCGGCGACAAAGGCCAACGCGAGACGTCCTCCTCCTTCGGCCGGTGGAACGGCCCCCCATACCAACAGTTTTCTGGTCTTTTTCTTCTCGTCCAGGACTCCACCCACATATCCGGCCATCACCATGTTGATCTTCGGCCACCGGAGACCTCCGCTTCCTTCGGCCGGTGGAACGACCCCCATACCTACCCATCACCTAGATCCAGGTCCTTCCCCGGCCGATTCGCCGTCCCGAGGTGCTCCAGCGATTGGGGTGTGCGAGGCGACCGCTGAGCCGCGCAGGGCACCTTCAAGCTCAGCCCGGTCCTATGGTCCAGCGTCGCCGGACGCCTGTCCGCGCGCAGCGTGGCATCTCTACAAAGGGCGGGAGGATCGACGGCTAACCTGACGGAGAATCTGCTGAACTGGACGCCGGACAAAGCTTTGGGTGCCGCTTGCCTCATTCGCCTAGCACTTCTGCACTTGGACTGTGTGTGCAAAACGATGAGGACCTCCAGTTGAAGGTACAGTGCGCTTGATTTGTCTGTTTGCTGCTATGTGATTTGGCACTTGGGTCAAATAATTGAGTCATCGATTGCAGATTATCAATCAGATCATGGGATTGGAAGCAGCACGAAGATGTGCAGAAAATTTGTGCCGAGTCTCTGTCCGGCATGCCACGCCGAAACGTTCCTAGACTGTATCTAGCTAATATATTATTATCATAACGTACATAAGTGAGATTTAAAGAGATTTAATTTCGATTTAGTAGTTATTCTTTGATGTGAATGCCGTCTTTTTTGTCTGATTCTAATCTGAATAAATTGTGATAGAAATTTGATAATAGAAATTTGATAATAGAAATTTGATAATAGAAATTTGATAATTCTGAATTCTGATGATATGGAGTTGTACCGAGGCAGCAATTCCGTTTGAGGTGGGAGCATTATTCATGAAGGTACTTCTAAAATTGTAGCGATCTCAGCTCCAACGGTGCTAGGCAGCTGCATTCATGACGAATTAGATGTTTGAATTTTTGAATCTGATTAACAGGAATTTCAGAAATCACAAAAGTTCTTTTTGGGCCTCGCTCTCCTTCTCCCATACGGTATCTTGCTCCGTCGCTTACACGAGATAGATGGGCGTATGCCAGATTTCGACATATTTGTCACCTTGTGTATTTAGGTATGTTTGAGACATACATATGCATTGCAGCATTGCCGCTCGTGGTTAGAGCCGATGTCATATAGGACGGCAGTTACAAACCTTCTCTGACGCCGGGTAACAACTTATGATTCCTACGAAATCTTTTGGGCCTCCGTATATTATTCTGGAGGATGCAGTGGGTTTAACCATCCAGAACCTCTCACCATTGGTTCTCCTCAAGTTGCCAGCTTCTCTTGAAAATTGACTATGACACCATGACCATGAAGACATATTTCCAATAATTTTCATCGACCTGGGTTTTGCTCCGTGAAGCACCATACTGCTTCGCATCATATAGAAAAACTAAATACATGGGTCGTCGGCTTCTCTTGAAAATTGATCATGACACCATGACCCTGAAGACATATCTCCAATAATTTTCATTGACCTGGGTTTTGCTCCGTGAAGCATCATACTGCTTTGCATCATAAACAAAAAGTAAATACATTGCTCGTAGCTGATTTGTATCCTCTTAAGACTTATCCTCCTTCAGAGGATTATCATCTGATGAATATTTGGCAAAGCGAGAAAAAATGGAGAATATATTACCAACCTTACTGTTCATGCATGCAGAGTGAGTGCTTTTGTAGTTGTTATGATGTTTGGTGCATGTGATTTTAGGAAATTGCCAAAATAGGCTTACGCCCCGCTATATTAATATAGCAAACACACCAAACATCCATGAAGCCAATGCCGGTGCAGACAACACAATCAAGCCCAAAAGAAATATAAGAGAAAGGAAAGAGAAAAAATGCCAACGGCACCGGCTCGACAAGAGCGAAGGTGTCTCGTAACTGTTGCGCCCACCGGAAAGATCCCACCACACTCCTATGCCTCCGATATGTCGTGTACCAAACAGCACCTTCAAGAAGGACTGCGACGAAGCCGCTGCTGCCCGGACCTCTCCTAGGATTTCTCCCGGTACACGGAGTTAAGTGTGGTAGGGGTACACCCACGCCCTTCAAGAAGGATGGCGGCGCCCACATGCGTCACCGCGCCGGTGCCGGCAGAATCGAAAAGATTTCTCCCGACCCCCAACACACCACCACCCTACACACACCGTCGGCGCTACCAAGCTCCCCGCCCACCCACATACGCCAGCACAGTCTTGAGGACACCATTGTCGTCTAACCATGGCCGATACCGGGAGGTTGGCCGCACCGAGACCCCAGCTCTGAACATACAGGACGAAAGATACGACGCTACGTTGGAGGGAACAACCTCCACCGCTGATGGCAGTAGCAGGCCGGATGCAGCAGCGGGAGCATAACAGGTTAGTGGGCCCGGCCGGGCCCGGATCGGACCCGTAAAGCTCCTGCCGCCACGCTGAAGCAAACATAGCGCCGGCATTCCACCATCCCCAGTCCGAGAGGGATCTCAATCCAGCCAGACACGAGCACACAGAGCCCAGACCGGCCCGGCCTAACCTAGATCAGGCCCAGGAGCCCATATCTCGGCCTACGCATCGGCAAGTCCCCGCCGCCAATCTGGGCGCATCCTGCCCCGCTGCCATCCGTGTGCCCGCGAAGCTCCATCAGCCATGGCGCACCGCATGAGGGTGCCCTCCCGCGCCGGGTAGAAGAGGTCCCGCCGCCACCGGCCACGCATCGGCACCGCACGGGAAACGCCCGGCTATGCCCGCTGGCGGCGGCGAGAGGGAGCGGAGGGGGCGCTGCGATGGTGGGAGGGGAGCGCCGCCCTGGTCGCCTCGCTCGGGGAGACGACGCGAGGGGCTCGGGGGGCACCAGTGACGATGCATGTTGTTTCCTAACTTCTCTTCTTGAGATTGATGTTCGTGATTTTAGGAAATTGATATTGGTTGACTTAATATGTATACTATTAGAACTATTTAGAGGTATCTTTTCATACAAAAACAAAAAGCATGCTCGATAGTTGTTTGAGTTGTTGTTCAAGGAGGAAGCCATGTGGAGGCCGCAGTGGCAGAGTGTGCTGAGGAGGATTTGCCGCGGGACCGGGTGATGGAGGGATGGTAACCCGGTAGCCCAACGCCAAGGTGTAACTCGGCCCAAAGGACGCTGCGTAAAGATCCGGCTAAGGATAAAGGAGCTTCTAGAAGGCCCAAGATCGTAGGCCTGGTAACCCGGATTGTGGGTTCCGGTAAGGAAGTTTAGGGTTTTGTAAGCAGTGTCCGGGTAGGACTCAGGGTACGCCTTGGAGAACAGGCCAGGGGTCCGGATGCTTTATAAGCCGGCCCCTAGGTTAGGTTTAGGGACCAAGAGTTCGAACAGTATCGCTAGGTATCGAGTATCCAGTGTAACACAAGAGTCGAGATTAGTATATTGAGATCGAAGACTCGGTGACTTGCTTGCCGGCTTCCAGATCGCATATCATCATGTTTTCCTCTGAGCTAAACCCTCTCCCAAACACCTGTGTCGTCTTGCCCCAAGATAAGTTACCCCCGGTAACGTCTGCCGTGATTATCCCACGACAGTTGGCGCCCACCGTGGGGCCTGCATCCAAAGGTGTTTACATCACGGGAGAAGCTCGGAAGAACATGGAGAATCTTGTCATCGGCGAGATCTACACCGACCGCGAAGGAGAGAAGATGGTGGACGATTCCGGCTGGGGGCCAGAGTCGGATCACCTCGAATCCGGATCTATCGTGACAATCGGCCGGATCAACGTCTTCATCGGTATGGTACGTACTTCCGGTTCGATCCCTGGCGAGTTTGGATTTGATTCTGTGTCAGGGGAGGCCACCTACATTCAATCAGATGGAGAAGAACCAGTTGGGACGACAGATCCAACAGAAGAACCCACCACGAAGAGGGAACATCTGGAGGAGCCGGCATGGACCCCGCGTGGCTGGGTCGAAAAAGAAGACGATACCGAGTCTATCCTGCATCTAATAGAGAATCGGTATGAGGAAAATAGCAGCGAAGAGGAACAATATGAATTCGTGCCAAGCATTGTGCGCCGGGTTGCGGTTTACACGGCTCCCGCGACCAATCTCGATCAGGAGAACGTGACCGCGGCCGCAGTCGGAGCAGCACAAGCATTGACCCAGCAGCAAGGTCCGACTAACGGGAACCCGGTTTTGGCCCGTGTTGACGGAGAGTCGGCATCGGTTACCAGTCAATCGGCGGAAAACGATCTACACGCGAACACGTTTGGATTCCTAGCAAACCGGACAACAGGAGCAGGTCCTTCCAATCCACAGCACCCGGCCCTGTTCGACAACAATTTGATCCTAGATCCCACAGTTCTTGCCACCGGTAGCTCTCCAGAAAACGCGGCGGAACGTGTTAGGGACCTGGATGTAGCCCGTCGTGCTTTGGAGCAACAGAGAACACAAGTAGAAGCAGAAAGACAAGGGATGGCCACACGACAACGCGAGCTGGATGCACTGGAAACCCGGCTCCGAGAGGAAACGACTAGAATACACCAAAGGCACCAGACCAGGTTACCAGCATTGGGAGGAGTCATAAACCCGGCTGCGCTATTCATCACGCCTCAGGATCAGCCGATCCCAGCGGCGAACCAGGGAACCGCCCCTCAACCAACAACCGGAGGAGTACAACCAGTAGACGCGCAGGCCGGGTTACCCGCACCACAGACTGGAGTTACTACCGGCAATATTGTACCACCACCACCACCACCACCATCACGATTTCGCACACTAGCGGGTCACTACAACAACCCCATGGATAACGTGTACGCAGCAACACTCGCGTTAAACCAAATCCCCGTGGGAGAGTCACCCCACGCAGAGGAGACCCGGGGGGCGATAGATCTATTACGTACCGTGGTGGCACAGCAGGTTAATTACCCGGATCACAGAAGTGGAATGCATGAGACACCATATATCAGTCAGCAACGAGGCAACACTGGCAATATCCAGACAAGCTCAGCGCGGCGGAGGGAAGAGCAGCAGCAAATGCCGCCTCCTCCCCGCGTTCAGGCAGTACCAGCAGCATCAGCAGCACAAGTTATCGTGGACAGTTCCAGAGCCAGGAGAGCCGCAGCCGGGTCTGCGGTGCATGGGCCACCAGCAGTCCCGCGTCCGGCCGCACCCCCTGCAGGATCACACGTTTCTCGAGTAAGGCCGGCCCCGACTAATCTCGCTGGGCCTAAGTGTCTGTCGGATAGCATCAGGGCTGAACCTTACCCGGAAAAATTCAAAGAACCGGGTAAAGTAGTGAACTATGAGCCGACTATGGATCCGGAAACATGGTTGAGCAGTTATGAGATGGCTATGTCAATTCGCAATGCGTCCGAGAATCTTCAAGCCAAGTTCATGTACTTAATGATGTCCGAAGGAGCAGCAAAGTTATGGTTCACCAATCTACCGTAGGGATCTATCAAGTCATGGGAGGAGTTGAAAACTGCGTTCATCAAGCACTTTCATGGGACGTGCAGAAAATTGTTCACTATTGATGACCTAGAACGATGCGTCCAGAAGAAGGGAGAGTCGGCGCGCAGCTGGGTGCGCCGGGTTATGGAAATACTTCATTCATCCACAGATATTCAGCCCAAGGATGCATTACAAGCTATGGCAAAAACATGCAAGTACACAGCTTTAGTGCAAAAGTTAACCCGCATGAAATCTAGTCGGAATGCTTCAGAGGTTACGATGGGAGAACTGATGGATGCATGCAACAAGCACGCCGCAACGGAACCTACAGAAGAGGAAGCTGACGACAAAAAAGCAAAAGCGAACACATGTAATAATGGAAGAGCCGGCAATGGATTAGTGCCGGGTAATAACGGAAACAGCCAGAACAAGCGCCCGTTTGAGGGAGGCTCCGAGTTTGTCGCTAGTACAGAACCCGGGTCTTCGAGACTTAGGGCAGAAGGAAACTTCAACACTGGAAATCACAATGGAGGAAACTATCAAGGGCCCCCAAGGCCGAATAACAATTGGGACATCTTCAGAATGGCGTGCCCGAAACACAGCAGGAACGGTAGGCCGGCTAACCACTCCTTGGAGCCGTGCGCCGACCTACAGAGATGGAAGAACGAGGAAGTGAATAGAGCCATGCGAGGCGCAGGTCGGGGAGGAGGGCCGGGTCCAGGTGGAAACCCGGGCAACGGCCCACCCCCAGCCGGTAACCCGGCAGCAGGAAATCAGGGTAACAACCAAGGGGGAGCCGGAGGTTTCCAGGCTAACCCCAAGCAGTTGGGTCAATATCACGTGCATACTACAGGAAATTCTAACAAGGACAAAAAGATATTGAAACAAGCGGTAAACTCGGTTTCCTCGGCTGTTCCGAGATACCTGAGGTGGTCAGAACAGGATGTAACATGGAGCAGAAGAGATCACCCGGAAAGAATAGAACACCCGGGAGTCTTAGCATTAGTAGTTGCACCACAGGTCAATGGGTATGAGCTGAAAAAGGTCCTGATGGATGGTGGAAGTAGCATCAATATCCTATACTGGGAAACCTTTTTACGCATGGGTCTCAAGGAGTCTCAGTTACAGAAAAGCTCAACAATTTTTCATGGGATAGTGTCGGTTCATTCAGTGTGCCCCAAGGGAAAAATCGCATTGGAGGTAGCTTTCGGAGAATCAAAGGACAATTATCGGATTGAGTGGCTCACTTTCGAGGTGGTCAAGTTGCGCAGTCCTTATCACGCGCTGTTCGGAAGGCCGGCTTATGCTAAATTCATGGCTAGGCCGTGCTATGTGTATCTACAGCTAAAAATCCCGGGTCCCAAGCAGACCATCACCATACATGGAAGCCGGGTTATAGCGGCTGAGTGCGATGAAGGAGACGCAGCAATGGCTGAGCAAGCTTGCAGAAAAGAGGAACTCAAGCATTACCGGTCTCAAGCAGACCCGGATGACAGAACAACATTGAAAAGACAGAGTACTGAAGATGAAAGGGCAAAGTTCAAGGCATCACAAGACACCAAGATGGTGGCTTTCATCGAGCATGATCCCTCCAACCAATCTGCCATAGGAGAAGAAGTCACACGACCATTTACTACCACCCGCGTCACGGAAACGCCTCACCCGGATTGGCTAGCGAACCCGGCACTCATAATAAAAAAGACCAACAAGTGGAGAATGTGTATCGACTACGTTGGTCCCGGACAGATCCCCAAGAAGAACTAAACAATGTAACGGGCAGCAGGTTTCAGACGCACTCTTTTCCTATCCAGGGTACCTAAGGGGACTGGAGGGTTTTTAATGAGGCGGCCTGCTGACCCAAACTTTCTCGTATCAATAAAGAGATGGTTAAGCAATATATCTTCTTCACATGCGTTATCAAGCCTTATTTCGTCATGATCTCTACTTCGCTTACAGGTAAGTATCGTTTATTGTTATCAATACATCAGTTTCCTTAAGAATGTTGCATATATCTAGGTCATGAGGGCTGATTGCTTGAATAGCACAGTTACAAACTCAAAGACCCGGCCTTGATGCCTATGAGTTATAAGGGCCGATTACTCGCAAACGAGTACGGCTACAATCTTATAACCGGACAAAGGAGCCAAACTTTCTTGACTTTTCTTACTTAAGCTCGATGCGACTCGCACTAAAGTGGCATGATTTGCTTGCTTACAATTACAATCAGCCATGAAGCCCAATGGGACTTGCCTGACCCTGTTTTCGTATAGATGTAACAACATGATATCCACGCGAAAGCCGGCTTATAGTACAAGATAGTCAAAAGGGTCATCTAAACCACAAGTTATGCAGAGTACAGGGCTAATAGCCGGAAACTCAACGTTTATTAAGCATAACTTCAGTACCTATGTGAAACGGCTCTAGGTTCCGGCTTAGCGCAAGACAACTTGTTCTCTCTGGATGACCGTGTATCCCATACCCGGAATTTCGGGCGTTGGGGACCGGGGATTCCGCAAAAAGAAACAAAGTTGCTTAGTCACTACATCCAAAAAACCCAAACATCCGGGTCTTGGGGACTTGGGGACTTGGAGAAAAGTCCACCTGTCAAACCCACGAGACCCGGAAACCGAGTCTCACATACGGAACCATAAAGTAAGTCGGGAATAAACGAGCTTAAAGGCAGATGTGCATCAAGTTCATCCAAAGGCCACAAAGGGCTTTGAAGCCGTTACAAGTTTCGCAATATGTTTACAAAATGCGATGGTAACATCAAAATGGCACATACGCACTATCAAAAGAATATCTGCTTTTACAAGGGCATCGGGCAAGCAAAGTATCAAGATGACATCAAATAATAATCTACTCGGCCTCCCGGGTGGGGTCCACACCTCCAACCCTGTCCTCCGGGTCTTGACCATGAGTTTGCTCATTAAAAGCATTCGCGGCATCATCATCCGGAATTCCAGCATCGGGACGAATAGGCGGATGAACGGTTGGCGTAGAAGTAGTTGGTGCTGATTCCAAGTCGGCCCCCTTCTTCGCAGCTTCCTCCCTTCGCCTGGCCGAGCCAGCGTTCCATCTTTCCAGGATATCGAATGGCACGGGCGTGTCTTCCATCACAGCCTTGCCCTTAGCATCGTATGGGGACACAAACTTGTTCAAATCCATACTGTCGGCAAGAGTCGTCGCCGAATGTCGTACCTCAGCTTGCACGGTCTTGAAGTCCTTAGCCCCAAACTTTGTGCCATCCGCCTTGAACTCCGGAAACCCGGCTATCACTTTTGTCGGCTCAAATTTGGGAAAGTAAGCTTTGGCCAGCATAAAGGCCCGGGTCATGCCAATCCGGCATGACGAACGCTTCCAGAGCTCAATCCATGCAGGAACAGTGGAGCATGCATGGATTAGGGTCTCCATACCCGGATACGATTCAGTCGGCCACTGAATGGCGTCCAGGATCCACTTAGTGCCGGCACAGAACCTCCGGAGGACGCTCCTCAAGTTCATTATCTTTTGGATATCATTTTCTTCCGAGGGAGCAAGATTGGAATCTGCAGGACACAACACAAAGATTACTTCAAAGTATTTCGGGTGTCACGTATCAAGAAATAAAAAACCAAGGCACAAACCGGTAAGAAGCCAAATCTCACCAACAAGGACACGATAAGTGTCGGAAATTTGAGCCGATAGCTCCTTCAGTGTAGCTTGGACGGTGGTGTACCTCTCTTTGTATTTTGCGACATCCTTTTTCAAGGTTGCCACCTCAGCTTCAAGCGCCTCTCTTAGCTTAACCTCGGTGTCCAGGAGTTGATTGGTCTTGGCCAAAATTTCCCCGGACCGAGATGCGTGCGCCTAAAGATATGGAAAGTTAAAAACTAAGCGGATATTGCAGTCAGCCGAGTATTGAAAGAAGTACCGAGTGTAACTTTGACAAGTTAGACTCGGAACTTGGGGACTAGATGGATGTTATTAGATATCAAGTAACGGTTACCTGGTGTTCCACCGCCAGACGCTCCAGCATACTGCTCTCTGATGCCTTCATAGCAAGGAGAGCGCTCATCATCTGATCGAAAGTATCGTTGCCCAATCCGGTATCTTGGAGACTCGGAGAAGGAGCTCTCGTCTTGGTGGGAGAAGGTACCCGGGTTGTCCGAGTATCGGAGTATGGTGCTCCTCCTCCCGTGCCCAAGGCTGCAGCTTCATCCTCCTCGTGTGCGTGCGAGGCTATTGGATACTCGGCTTCTTGATCAGCCGGGTTTATTAGCGGCACTTGTTCTTCTCCGCCAGCTGCGGTAGTCATATCATCAAACGGGTTCTCCTTACCCGGGTCATCAGTTTCCATGTTTTCTTGTTCGCTGATGGTGACTGTAGCTCTATGAGCAGTATAGATAAGCAGTTAGTATACGACTGGGGAAAGGTCGTGGAAAGGCGATAGAGCATCAAGAGAAGAACTTTACCCGGGATTCACCACGTAATCCGAGGGGAGCTCACTGCTAGATCCAGACGAAGCTGAAAACGCCAAAGCAAGTAAGATGTGGAACTACTCTGCTAAGAGGTAAACTGGAAAAACTTTGATATTCGAGAAAGGATTAGGTGAGTACCAGCGTGTCGAGCCGGAGACGAAGAAATGCCCGGATTAAGAGCGGCATCACCCGGAAAATTCCGGGTCATTCTGCGCTTGGTCATGGGCGATTCCTTCAGGTACGACCAGAGGGATAACTCCAGGTTTAGCTCGCGCATGTTATCAAATGAATATGGTTTAGAGGTGAGGAAACGGTATGGAACCTTGAAGACGACTCCTCGGGGTTTTCTCTTTGTTCCGGCCTTGATCGGCGGCTTAGCTTCATCTTCGTCGCTCGCGGATTCTACCTTGCCTTCAGTTTCTTCTTCTTCGTCCTTGTCCTCTTGTTCTGAAAATTATCAAGGTTTACAGTCGGAAAATGAAGAAAGAGCAACCACGAGCTCAAAGAAGCTAAGTGAAACTCGGAATGTACCTTCATCTGAGTTAACGGCGTCTTCTTTCTCCTCTGGGCTTTCAGAGTTGGGGGGAGTTTCAATCTTCCAAAAGACATCATCGGCCTGAGATGAAAACACGAGGATGAGGGTTAACAGCTGTATCAAGTGGAAAGTGTGAAGATAAGAATATGGAAACCGGATCTTTACCTCAGGGGCCGGGTTCTCGCGCGTAAAGGGCTGTAACCCGGCTATATTCCGGATTACCTCCAACTTCTCTGTCAAGAAGCCCTTGATAGTCTTGTTGGTGTCACCTGCTGCAAAGCTGTGGGTGGAGTATCGGAGCGCGTCCGTGGTGTGCCCCGAGTACTCGCACATCATTTTTTTGCGGATGGAATTGGGTTGGATCCGGAAATCAACCCAAGTTTTCACCAGGTTAAGCCCAATGAGACCTTGGGCCGAAAGAATAGCAATTCTATCCAACAAAGGTTGGATTGCCTCCCTGTCTGAGTCAGGGGCAAAAGCGTTGAAGGTCTCGGAGATATCGAGGAGGCCCTCCGAGTAACCCGGCAGCTTCTTTTCGCCGGGTGGAGAGGTGTCTCGGCAGTAAAAGTATGTTAGTTGCCAGTGTTTGACGTGGAAATTGAGTGTGAGAGGTGGCATGGGAGAATTTTTGCGACGTTGGATGGAGACCCCGCCGCAAGCGAGAAGTGCTCCGTCACCGCTTTCGCGGCACGGCTTGCACTGGAAAAGCTCAATAAAGAGAGCCAAACTTGGCGGAGTGCACAAGTATGACTCGGACAGAACGATGAAATGGGTTATATTCAACATAGAGTTAGGCCCTATGTCGAATACCCGGAGGCCATAATGGCTCAGAACTTCTCTAAAGAAAGGGTGACCCGGAGGACGGAATCCCCGAGTCACGTGCTCTACAAAGCAGATTACCTCATTGTCGGCGGGAGTGGGCCAGGTCTCGTCACCCGGCACCCTCCAGTGGATATCCTTCTGAGGGGGGAGAACCCCCAACTCGGCCAGCTCTTCTAGCTTGGCCTTTGTCACCATGGATCGCGCCCAGTTGGCGGATATGGACTGGGTGGACTTGGCCTTGGTTGGCGGCTTCCCTTGCTTCTTGGGAGCCATTGGATCAACCTGTGAAGCACAAGACAAAGAGGTACAGGAAATGTGATTCGGGAACCATGAATTACCCGAGTATGTGCAAGCAGTATCGATGACATGAAAGATAAGAAGTATCCGGGTGTCGCTGGGCGGTGCAAAAGGTTACACGTTATCCGGGTATCAAGTATCAGCATAGAAACTATTGGGTACTTACGTATTGAAAAGCGTTTGAGGAAGATGGGTGATTTCCCATGTATCTGCTACAAGCAAAAGGGCCGGAAGAAGAGGATTTTCAGGGTATCAATGACAGGCGCGGAAAATTTTGCCGAAATGGATCTAGATTGAAAAAGTTGCGGACGATTCTACGGAGAAATTGATAATTGGTGATGATAGGGGAGTGGTATGTGACCATCAATCAAGCTGTTGGAGGAATTAGCAAGCATCTAGGCGACCTAATCCGGCATGACAAGAAAAATGGCCCGCGGGTTGACCTAGATCTTATCTAGAGTAAATCGAAAAATTGCGGGGTTGATTTAATGGATACAAGGAACTTACTGGAGGAGATTGGAGCAGCACGCGGCGGCGGCAAATGGCGCAGTCTTGGTGCCCCCTTGCGATTCCCGGCGGGCAGGTTGAGGGCGCGGCGGCGGATCTTGGCGGCGGCGCGGGGCGATCCGTGGCGGAGCGTAGCCGGCGGCGGATTGGCTCCGGAGACGCGCGTGAGGTCTCCGTGATGGTGCTCTGTGAGCTCGAGCGCGGAAGTGAAGAGAAGAGGGAAAGGGGGGAAATGAGCCGTTGGGGTTAGGTTAACCCCTAAGTGCCTATTTATAAGGGTGCGGGCGGATAAACCTAGTCCAACGGGCAAGAACCGGGAATTTCGGAATAACGGCTATCTATCCGGATTTTGTGAGATACGCTTTAAGTGCTGGACAGAGATAAGAAGTAGATCTCCTCCGCAACATCAGGGTCAATTATCGATTAAAGTGAGCCGGGTCTTTGACATTTTTATCAGGACGTTGATCCGGAAAAAGTAAAAGGAGGATCTAAGGAAAGCCGGGTTACTATATGGCCACCTTGGAGTTAGGCCTAGCTGTTTATAAAAGCACTTTAACCCGGCCTCTATGGACTTGTATGTTTGATATTTTTACAGGGAATAGCAAGCGCTTCAAGGAGGATCCCGTGAAGCCCCGGCTATTCTGGGGACTACTGATGGAGGGATGGTAACCCGGTAGACCAACGCCAAGGTGTAACTCGGCCCAAAGGACGCTGCGTAAAGATCCGGCTAAGGATAAAGGAGCTTCTAGAAGGCCCAAGATCGTAGGCCTGGTAACCCGGATTGTGGGTTCCGGTAAGGAAGTTTAGGGTTTTGTAAGCAGTGTCCGGGTAGGACTCAGGGTACGCCTTGGAGAACAGGCCAGGGGTCCGGATGCTTTATAAGCCGGCCCCTAGGTTAGGTTTAGGGACCAAGAGTTCGAGCAGTATCGCTAGGTATCGAGTATCCAGTGTAACACAAGAGTCGAGATTAGTATATTGAGATCGGAGACTCGGTGACTTGCTTGCCGGCTTCCAGATCGCATATCATCATGTTTTCCTCTGAGCTAAACCCTCTCCCAAACACCTGTGTCGTCTTGCCCCAAGATAAGTTACCCTCCGTAACGTCTGCCGTGATTATCCCACGACACCGGGGGCTCAAGGACTCCTTCCCCATCGACGCAGTAGAGATGCTCATGACGTTATGTAGGGGAAATTTTTGAAGAACAAACAGTTTTACCTATACTCGAACCATGTCGCGGGGTTCATATGGGGAGATTAATAAAAATTATGGGAATATGAATACAAAATAATTAAATATTAAGATGAAATGGCGAACTGTGAGACTATCCGCTGAAAGTTGATTTTTTTACACCGGTTGCAACGCATGGGCATGTTTGCTAGTTATATTAGAAATCAATATGATCAATTGCAACAATTGAGACAGGGTTCTATGACTGTTGGTGCTTATTATCAAGAGATGAAATTGATCATGCAAAGGGCACGTGTGAGAGAGCAATTGGAGCAAACAATGCAACATTTTCTTTCAAGTTCGAATTACAAGATCAAAGGCATTGTTAGGCATCAACAATATCATGATATGCATGAGATATTACACCATGCTAGGGAGGCTGAATCACATATCAATAAGGAGGCCAAAATTTCAGCACGAACAAGGAGCAGATTTCCATTGAGAACACGTTCTGTGGCTAGTGCACCACCCCCACAATCATCAATTCGTGGTGTTTCTTCATCCAAGACTGAGCCTAGTGCATCTACTGCAAGGAAAACACCACAACCAGCAGCTACTACCATGGGTTCCAATGCATCTACAGCTAGAAACAGAGATATGTCATGTCACACATGTGGAGGTAAAGGTCACTTTAAGAGGGATTGCCCTAATACAAAAATTATGAATGTCAATGAGCAAAATGAGTATGAGACAGGAGATCATGCTGATCCTAATAATAATGATGATGATGATGACTATTTGAGTGATACTCCATTGGATGCTTATGCTACTTCTATGCCCTCCATTGTGTGCACACAAAAATCTTTTTGTGTGATTCCAAGTCATGAAACCCAAAGGTGCAATTTGTTTCAAACCAAAGCTACTATTGATCCTAATATGGCTTGCAAGGTTATTATTGATGGAGGGAGTTGCAGGAATTTAACTAGCAAAGATCTATGTGCAAAGCTACATCTAAAATATTTACCACACCCTAGTCCTTATTATATTCAGTGGTTGAGTAGCACTAGGGAGATGAAAGTGAACCATATGGTGCGTGTGGAATTTCAGATTGGTCCTTATAAGGATTCTATTGAGTTTGATGTGGTTCCTATGACTGTTTGCCACTTATTGTTGGGAAGACCATGGCAATTCAACATGAGTGTGAAGCATGAAGGGAGAGCAAATACATATGAGTTGAATCCCCGTGGGAGAACTATTATCTTGAGGCCTATGACACCACAGTAAATTGTAAATGAGCCTCATTCCAAAATAGAAGTGAATATTGAAAAAGAGAGTGAGAGGAATGAGGGAAAACAAAATACACAAGCTGTTGGTAGTAGTAGTCAAAACAATTCGAGTGGTAAAAATAAAAAGAGAGAACCTATTATCCATGTTAGCCACTAATAAGGATTTGAGGGAGTTTAGAGAGGATCCTACATTAGTCCCTATTGTGCTTATTCACAAGGGTGAGATCTTGGTTTCTAATGACATGAACCATATTTCTCTTGGTGTTTCTCATGTTTTGCAGGAGTTTGGTGATGTTTTTTCAGAAGAAATAACCTCGGGGCTGCCACCATTGAGAGGGATAGAGCACCAAATTGATTTAATTCCTGGATCAGCTTTGCCAAACCGAGCACCTTATAGAACAAACCCTCAAGAAACAAAGGAGATACAGAAACAAGTGCAAGAGCTACTAAACAAAGGGTATATTCGAATCAGTCTTTCTCCTTGTGATGTTCCTATTATTTTAGTCCCTAAGAAAGATGGTACTTGGCGCCTGTGTGTAGATTGTAGAGCAATTAACAACATCACTTTTCGTTATTGTCATCCTATACCTCGTTTGGAAGACATGTTAGATGAATTAAGTGGTGATGTTGTTTTCTTTAAAATTGATTTGCGTAGTGGGTATCATCAAATTAGGATGAAAGAGGGAGATGAATCAAAAACTGCATTTAAAACAAAATTTTGTTTACATGAATGGTTAGTGATGCCTTTTGGGTTAACTAATGCACCTAGTACTTTCATGAGACTAATGAACCATGTTTTGAGAGAATTTATTGGTAGATTTGTGGTAGTTTATTTTGATGATATTCTCATATATAGCCACAACGAACATGAACATATTGATCATATTAGACAAGTCTTGCATGTGCTAAGAGAAAATAAATTGTATGGTAATCTTGAGAGGTTCACTTTTTTGCAAAGATAAGGTCATATTTCTAGGTTATGTGGTGTCTAAGCATGGAATTGAGGTAGATACATAAAAAATAGAAGCAATCCCAAACTGACCTACCCCTACTAATGTGAGTCAAGTAAGAAGTTTTAATGGGCTAGCTGGGTTTTATAGAAGGTTTGTGAAGGGTTTTAGTACCATTGCAGCACCATTGAATGATTTAACTAAAAAGGGAGTAGATTTCGAGTAGGGTGTAGCCCAAGATATTGCTTTTGATACACTGAAAAAATAAATTGATTTCAACACCATTGTTAATGCTTCCTAATTTTGATAAGCAATTTGAGATTTAGTGTGATGCTAGTGGCATAGGTATTGGAGGTGTGTTAATGCAAGAGAAGAAACCTATTGCTTACTTTTCTGAAAAATTGCATGGTGCTTAATTGAATTATTCTGTCTATGATAAAGAATTATATGCCCTTGTGAGAGTTTTAGAGGTGTGGAAACATTAATTGTGGCCTAAAGAATTTATTATACATTCTGATCATGAAGCTTTAAAATTCTTAAAGAGACAATCTAATTTGAATAAGAGACATGCTAAATGGGTTGAATTCATAGAATCTTTTCCATACATCATTAAACACAAAAAGGGATTGGATAATGTAGTTGTTGATGCTTTATCAAGGAAAAATATGGTACTCACCAAATTAGAAATGCAAGTTTCGGGATTGGAGGGTATCAAAGAATTATATGCTAAGGATAGTGAATTTTCTATGCCATTTGCTAAATGTACTAATGTTAAGGCATGGGATATATTTCACATACATGATGGGTTCTTATTTCAGCTAACAAATTATGTATACCCGAGTGTTCTTTGTGTTTGTTCTTATTGCAGGAATCCCATAGTGGAGGATTAATGGGACACTTTGGACGTGAGAAAACATTGCTTATGTTAGCAGATAATTATTATTGGACACACACGAGGCGTGATGTGTATAGGTTTGTGCAACGTTGCATCACTTACAACAAGGCTAAATTAAAATTGAAGCCTCGTGGTTTATATACTCCTCTTCCTGCACCTACTACACCTTGGGAAGATATTAGTATGGATTTTGTGTTAGGATTGCCAAGGACTAAAAGAGGAAATGATTCTATACTAGCAAAACATGCCTGTGCATTGCACCGGGAATAAATTAAAAAATCACACTTTCAATCCTAATGGCTCCATACCACATTTGATTGTATCACTCGTATATTCTCTCTCCAAATGAGACATTCCTCAAAGCATCAACTATGTTATGTATTTAACGACATTATTAAACATAAAAAATGCACGTATAAAGTGATACACTTTCAATTATAAAAGCACAAATCACAAGGTTAGTTTAAACATCTAAATTACCATCCCAGATAATTCACCAAGTGTAAGTAGCCATTACCTTCATCATTTGAAATATTATTGAGGCCCTAAAAACACAAGGACGGTAAATATATGTACACAAAAAAATTATGAATGAGAGATTGACATTAAACCGTCAAGTTTAACACCTTGCTTGCCGTGAGACCTATAAAGTTTATAGTACAGATCAGTTTTATGTGATATAGTAAATATGCCCGTGCATTGCTACGGGTCGATTTTTATGTCTTCATCATATTAGCATAATCTAAAGCTTTGCAAACAACTCAAAAAAATATATCAAATCTATTTTGTTCCAGGTCTTTGAAGCTGCCCGAAGCCCTAAACTAAGTCTTTGCAAGATGTGAATTATGTTTTGTTCCATGCATCATATTATTTTGTTAAAGTAATTATATAAATACTCCAACAACCATGCGTTGTTCCCCGCAAAAAAAAACATCCATGCACTCCAGCTCTTACTTAACACACAAAAAGAGATCGAGAGTGCATAAAAGTTTAGAGAAGAGACGTAGTCACTAAACATGCACTGTATTAAGAAATTTTGTCTCATAGACATTCGCAGATTAGAGCAGCCGAATCACACGATCCAGTAAAATACCACAACTTCGATTACATAAGAAATTTCAGTAAATTGCACCAGAATCTCTAGAACAGAAACATTGCAAAACTCATGTATAACTTCAGAGAGGAGACGCTACAGCAGCTTGCCTGCTTCCCCTTGTCGACGTCGCACGCGTCTGGCGTGCCCGGCCGCCTCCCCACAGGCTGCAGTAGCTTCTGTGAAATAGTACATGAAGATAATTGAAAGCGAGTAAATAAAACTAAATCATCAATAGGTCCAAATTATATGTGAAGAACATGACACAAAATCCAAATGCTTCCATTAAGCTTCCATGCGACCATGTTACGGACACTACTGATATAGTGATACTAAGAAATAAATATGTGTTAGCTTATCTGGAGCTAGTATCTTGTCATGTATTATCCAATAAGGTTTAACCAACCGCTGAATCTGGAACTTGGAATTTATTTAACATAACTTCACTTAATTTGCAAAGATAAAAATGCACCCCATGATCCCAGCGTTCCCTTTGAACCTCTATAGTTTGTCTAATCAACAGATGCAACAGAATGAGACAAATGGATATATTATTGTCAAATGGTAAGAGAGATGGCACTTATATCACAACACTCGGAGAGGGCTCTGCTCGTCAATGATGCTCTAGCGCAGCGCTCATGGACTGAAAATAGCAAGACAATGCACGCAAGGTCAAAACAGCCAACAACTCATCACAATTTAGGAACTACTTTAGTTAGCATTCAGGGTCGAACCTCGTCGAACTGAAGGAGGACTTGGACGGCGAGCTTAGGGGAAAGGTTTCCTCTGCGAACCATTTCACCCAGCAACTGCTTGAGGTTCATGCTGATGGCCGAGCGCAGGTAGATCTCCAAGACGACCATACCTGATCTCTTCCATGACGGCAGTGGCCATCGACAGTATCAATAATTCAGAACACCACGAACAGTCTCAAACTGAAATCATCTACCATGGCACACCAAACTCACGGATCATTCCAATATTTTAATATTGTGCCATAAGTTAGATAAGATAATAAAAAATTTATGGTCAAGCAATTCAACTCCCACATCCCTCCATGTCGATCACCTATCATGGCAGGTCCCAGCAGCAAGGAGGATTCAGAGAACCTCTAACAGTTTTAGCAAGACACCCTCATGTCGGTACCTAAAACAGTGATCAAACAAATGGAATCCGATAGTATTTATCATCAATAAATAAAAAAAACAGAGGATTTTCGACAGGAAAGGTCTCAAATGTCCGGGAAGGGGGGAGGGAGCAAGAGAAGAGGAGAGAGCAGGGGAAGGATCCCGCAAGGAGGCGGCACTCCGATGGTGAAGGCCAGGCAAGCGCGGATCCCTCCTGTGCAGGGTCATGTGGACATCTCCTAGGTGTGGTCGGGGCAGTCGGGATGGCGCAGCTCGCCGGAGGAGACACATGCGATGATTACCTTGCCCAGTAGGGAAGAAGTCCCGTCGGCGGCAGATTAAGTAGGGAAGCGGAGGCAGCCGACCTAAGGCGGGGTTCGGGTCTGGACGCGCAAGGGACGGGGCGGTGCACCGGATGGAGGCGCTTGGAGGCGGAGGCGGCCGACCTGGGGTAGGGTTCGGGTCTGGAGGCGCTGGGGACGGAAGGGCGCGATGATTGGAGGCGCTTGGTGGTGGTAGTGGTGAGACGGCCCGTGCGGTGCAGGATGTGGACTTCGGCTAGATTTCCGAATTTTTGAGGGGCCCACGTGGTGGATTTACAGGGGAGGGCCAATCGGGGCTGATGCCGGGTTGCACCCTGATGCCCGGCGGCGGCGCTCGAATTGCCGGACTATGCATGGATGGTCGGGCGGCGGTGTCCAGGTTGTCCAGATGACCACTGGCAGAGCAGCGCGGCAAAGGGCGCACCACGGAGCAAGTGAGATCGGTGAGGGGTTCGCTGGTGGATTTTCGCCTGCGTTAGAGGCAATGAGCCAGGGCAGCGTGCGGGGGATTTCGCCGCTGACATGGCAGTTGTTGCCGCGATGCAGAGGTTGCCTGGTCGCCTCAAGGTCGCGTGGCAAGCACGACCACACCACCGCGGCCCTCTCCAGCTCTGGCGCCTGCGGCCTCCTTCCTCAATTCGCTAGGAGCTACTCATCGAGCTTCATCCACATCTAATGTGGTCGCCGTCGCTGCTTGAAGAATAAGGATGGGAGAGAGAAGGGCTCGATTCGAGCGAGGCGGCCGTGGGCGGCTCCGGTGACTGGCAGGTGCAAAGAAAGGATGGAACCGTTTTTTAATTTTTGGTGGCAAGTGTGCGTAATATGTGGTTTGGTGGGAGGGAAAATCCGTAAATTTGGATTGGACGAAAATTTTGGCAGAAACCTTAATGCCTTTATTAGTAGGTAAACATTTGTGGTAGTGGATAGGTTTTCTAAGATGTCACATTTTATTGCATGCCACAAGAGCGACAATCCCACAAGAGGTTGGCCAGGGCCTCCTCACCACCCCAGGCGCGGCCAGAGGTGGGCCCGCACCTGGGCATGGTGAGGGCCCTTGGTGGCCCTCCTCCGGCTCCGCTTTTGGCTTCCTCCGTCTTCGGGTGAAATAGGAACTTTCCGATGATTTCCGGGGTGCTTTGATCTTCGCGAATATGGTATCCCGACGCTCCGTTTTCCAGCAGAATTATGACTCCGGGGTTCAACTCTCCAATTATTGGAAAACATGCAAAATAGGTGAAATAACATTAGTATCATGCTCCAATATGAAATATATCAATAAATAACATCAAATTATGATATAAAATAGTGATGCATAATGGAGGTATCAACTCCCCCAAGCTTAGACATCGCTTGTCCCCAAGCGAAACTGAACTCAGTAAACATGACCACAGGTTTATGAAGTGAAGAGTCGATAAATAAAATACGGACAAGAAGAATCACATTTATCTATGAACAAATCATTATAGAAAGCAACTTCCTCTCATATAACTTAACTTGAAACGAGTAATGGGAGTCACAAACAAAGATGCAAAAGAGAGAATCAAAATTGGTGATGGCGAACTTCGTTCTTAGTCAGAGAACATTTAATGATATAATACTTATCTTAGGTGAAGTCTTCATAACAAGGCTTATATTGTAGAGCTTAACATGTTTAATTATAACAATCCTTTTACAGTGATTCAGAGCTTTCAAAGTAATATTCATTCAGATAGTAAAGCATGTGCTAAAAAACAAGGATAGAAAACATGATTGAATAAATCAACATATATATGGTGAGATCACAACAACTCAAATGATTGCTGGAGACAGAAAGGAATGGGTTTACCGACTCAACATAAAAGTAAAGGATAGGCCCTTCATAGAGGGAAGCAGGGATCACTCGTGTGCTAGAGATTTTCATTTTTAAGTGAATCAGAGGTAATGAAAATAAAGTTTGTGAGTGGTGTATGTCTAAGTCAATGAATGGCAACGAAAAACTTATCATAACTCATATCAATCAAGGGTGTCGGTCTTTTGAGAGCGGTTTCCATTGATACTTTTCTCTTTTCCACATCATTGGCACTTCCCCCCACCTTTTCTTACACAAACCATGGCTAACCGAATCCTCGGATGCCGACCAATCAATCATCAATCCATGGGAAGTGCCTTTCATCCATTTTTTTTCATGATATTTGGTACCAGCTCTCGGCAATATTAATACGAGCACAGATTTCATACTCATCTGGGTGAAAGGGGGGAAGAACCTTGCTTGACATAAGACATAATAAATTTAACACTACTTCCTCATGAGCTAAAACAGGAGCACAAAACAGGTTTAATAGTTTTGAAGGTTTTAAAGGTAGCACGCGAACAATTTACTTGGAGTGGCAGTGAAATACCACGTATAGGACGGTATGGTGGACACAAATGGCAGGTTTTTTGGTTCAGTGTTGGATGCACGAGTAGAGCTCATACTCAGTACATGGCTTTTGGCTAGCAAGGCTCGGTAGCAAGCATAAGAGTTGAGGAAAACAAAAAAATATACATATGATAAAACCAATCATGAAATCTTCATTGAAAGCACAAACGATCTTAACTTGTGAAAACTAAGTTTATGGGCTAATAGGAAAATTCCTCTTTCTTATACTAGCATCTCAAAATATTATTTCTACTGACCCAAGCTAAGTTTGCCAAAACCAACTAGATTAACTTGATGATCTCCAGAGTGACACCAAATACTAACAACAAGCTCAACCATATGAAATAAATTGAAAACTAAAATAAGGTGGGCAGAGAGTAAATGATGAAACTTCTCATTAATATTTCAAACCGGCAACTCACACCAAGGGATACAACAATAACCAACTAAGGAGAGATACTCCCATACTGCAAACCATCCTATATGATAACTTATCTACTCATGATATGACTCTGCTGAAAAAGTAAAAAGATGAAAGATAGTGATGTGATACCGCGGCACTCCCTCCAAGCTTGGAACAAGCCGAGGGGATGCCAAAACCAATGACGAATTATTTCTTTGGTGGTGATGATGAATCCTTAATGAGATTTTCAACCAGTTCCTTCAATTCTTCAATCAGGTAGGTGAGATTACGGATCATCTCCGTATTGTTCTCAACACAGTTCATGAGCATGGCGGACTTCAAGTCCCAGCTCTTGGAGTGACTTTCGGCCTTCGTATCCCCTCTTTTGGAGTTACTTCCCCACTCCACTGTCTTTCCTGCGTGGTTAGAACGATTGATATCCCACATAGGGGGCAAATCCCTATGGGGCACCTTATTGTACTGATAATCATGGATTAATGTCTGGAAGTGGTTCTTGATGCCCGAAGCAGGTGTGCTCAAAGCTAAGAAGTGACTTGGAACATTCCCTCCGGTGCTCATCTGCGCGCCTCTCTTGAGCTTCAAGGGATTAGCCACCACTCTAATGCTTGCGACGGTAGCGCGAGGGTACGCACTCGGAGTTTCTTCCACTTCTTCAGCTTCACTCTTCATCTCCTCCTCCGGCTTAGGATATTGTGGGTCATCTTCTTTAAGCTCCTTTCCCCTGTCGTTGTTTTCAAAGACCATGGTGCTTCTAAAACTGAGAGCACTTCCTGACAGAAAACAACTCAAAACAAAAACACGACGAGAAAATGATATACGGACCTCGGGGGGTCCGGGGGATTATATAGCAAAAAGTTTCATAACGAAAGGAAAGTAGTGGGTGAAAACGGGTTGGAGACGTACTCTCAGGCGTCCTCACCATACCCAGGCGCGGCCAGGGGTGGGCCCGCGCCTGGTCATGGTGAGTAACCTCCGGGCTCCGCCTCCGCCTCGTTTTCAGCTCATAATTTTTCATTTTTTCCAAAAACAGTAAAATAAAAGTTAGAAGATGTTTCGCGAACATTCTCTTACCAAAAATGATACCTATTCGAAAACTGACTCTGCAGTTTCTGAAATATGCTTCTTAATAAATTCCTCCGGGATCTTGGCTCGAATACAATCAACATTTTCATTATAAGGATATCCAGAAATATAATGCTTGAGTCTTTGCCCATTCACCACTTGTGAACTGTTGTCTTCAAGGGAAACAATTTTAATTGCCCCCGAACGATATACCTCTTCGATAACAAAAGGTCCTTCCCATCTTGAGAGTAATTTTCCTGCAAAAAATCTGAGACGATGCCTATACAATAGCACTTTCTCACCAACATGAAACTCTATTTTAATAATTCTCTTATCGTGCTAGCTTTTAACTTTCTCTTTAAAGAGCTTAGCATTTTCATATGCTTCACTCCTCCATTCATCTAAAGAACTTAAGTCAAGCAACCTTTTCTGACCAGCAATTTTAAAATCACTATTAAGGTCTCTCACTGCCCAATAAGCTTTGTGTTCTAATTCTAAAGGCAAGTGACAAGCTTTTCCATAAACCATTTTATAAGGAGACATGCCCATGGGGTTTTTATAATCAGTTCTATAAGCCCACAGAGCATCATTTAATTTACTAGCCCAATTTTTTCTATATTTGTTAACAGTCTTTTGCAAGATAGATTTGATTTACCTATTTGATAATTCTACTTTCTCACAAGTTTGAGGATGATATGGTGAGGAAATTCTATGATTAACATCATATTTAGCAAGATTCTTTCTAAAACCACCATAAATAAAATGAGAACTCCCATCAGTCATAAGATATCTAGGCACACCAAACCTAGGGAAAATAATGTCTTTAAGCATTTTTAAATGAGGTTTTCACCATCAACACTTTTAGTAGGTATAGCTTGTACCCATTTAGTAACATAATCAACATCAACAAGAATATGAGTGTAGCCTTGTGAAGGAGGGAAAGGACCCATAAAGTCAAAACCCCAACAATCAAACGGTTCAATAACAAGAGAATAATTCATAGGCATTTCATTATGTCTAGAAATATTTCCAACCATTTGACATTGATCACAAGATAAAATAAACTTTTTAGCATCTTTAAAGAGAGTAGGCCAATAAAAACCTGATTGTAGAACCTTATATGCAGTTCTATCTCCAGCATGATGTCCTCCATAAGCACTACTATGACATTTTCTAAATATCTCTCGTTGTTCATTTTCAGGAACACATCTTCGCATAATACCATCAACACCTTCTTTATATAAGTGTGGTTCATCCGAAAAAAAGCCTCAAATCATAGAAGAATTTTCTTCTTTGCTGAGTTGTAAATGTAGGAGGCAAATACTTGGAAACAATAAAGTTAGCACAATCAGCATACCATGGACTCTCTTGAGAGCTCACTTTTATTGCAGCCAACTATTCAATAGGAAAACTATCATTAACAGGAATAGGATCATCAGAGATATTTTCTAATCTAGTCATATTATCAGCAACAGAATTTTCAGCACCCTTCCTATCCACAATATGTAAATCAAACTCTTGTAAGAGAAGAACCCATCTAATAATCCTAGGCTTAACATCTTTCTTTTCCATAAGGTACTTAATAGCAGCATGATCAGTATGAATAGTAACTTTAGAATCAACAATATACTGCCTAAATTTTTCACAAGCAAAAACTATAGCTAGGAACTCTTTCTCTGTGGTAGCATAATTCTTTTGAGAAGCATCAAGAGTTTTACTAGCATAATGAATAACTATTAACTTCATATCTACCCTCTGTCCAAGAACAACACCTACAACATAATCACTAGCATCACACATAATTTCAAACGGTAAATTCCAATCAGGGGGTTGAACAATAGGGGCGGATATTAAAGCCTTCCTTAAAATTTCAAAAGCTTCTTTACAATCTTCATCAAATACAAAAGGTACATCTTTTTGATGAAGATTAGTAAGAGGCTTTGATATTTTAGAGAAATCTTTAATAAACCTTCTATAGAAACCAGCATGACCAAGAATACTACGAATATCTTTGACATCCCTAGGATAGGGCATTTTCTCAATAGCTTCAACTTTAGCTCTATGAACTTCCATACCACTTTAAGAAATTTTATGTCCAAGTAGAATTCCTTCATTTACCATAATGTGGCATTTCTCCCAATTAAGAACAAGATTAGTCTCCTTATATCTCTGCAAAACTTTATCAAGATTCTACAAAAAATTATCAAAAGAAGTTCCATAGACGGAGAAATCATCCATGAAGACTTCCACAATTTCTTCACAAAAACCATGAAAGATAGCAGTCATGCATTTTTGAAAAGTAGCCGGAGCATTACATAAACCAAAAGGCACACGTCTATAAGCATAGGTTCCATAAGGACAAGTGAAAGTTGTTTTCTCTTGATCAGGATTTCTAACATCAATTTGAGAAAACGTAGAATAACCATCAAGAAAGCAGCAATGAGTTTTCTTAGACAAACTCTCTAACATTTGATCAATAAAAGGCAAATGATACTGATATTTCTTAGTAACCTTATTAACTTTCCTAAAATCAATACACATCGTGTAACCAACCACTACTCTTTGAGGAATAAGTTCATTATTTTCATTTGGCACAACAGTCATCCCTCCTTTCTTAGGGACACAATGCACAGGACTAACCCATCTACTATCAACAATAGGATAAATAATACCAGCATCATGGAGTTTTAATACCTCATTTCTTACCACATCCTTCATCTTAGGATTTAAACGGAGTTGATGTTCAATAACTGGCTTTGCATCAGGTAAAATATTAATAGCATGCTGACATATAGTAGGAGAAATCCCCTTCAAATCATCAAGAGTATAACCAATAGCACCTCTGTGTTTCCTCAATATTCCCATAATCTCTCCTCTTCTTTACCAGAAAGTTTAGAACTAATAATAACAGGATATAAGTTATTATCATCAATATGAGCATATTTAAGATTGTCAGGCAAAGGCTTTAAATAAAAAATAGGATCCTCCTTGGGTGGTAATGTGGTACCCAAGTCTTCCACCGGTAAATTATGTTTCAGCATCGCTGGCTGATGTAGGAAAAGCTCGTCAATTTCATTTCTTTCTTCCATAAAGACATCACTTTTGTGGTCTTCCATGTATTGCTGCAAAGGATTGTTAGGAGCAAGAGCAATAGCAGCCAATTGTTCAACTCTATAATTCTCATTAGGTAATTCAGCTTAATAAGGTGCTTTACCAAATTTGGAGAAATTAAATTCATAAGGCTCTCCATCAAACTTTGTAAGGATTTTCTCCTTTTTACAATCTATAACAGCATCACAAGTGTTTAAGAAAGGTCTACCAAATATAATAGGACAAGTATCACTAGCAGAAGTTCCTAGTACTAGAAAATCAGCAGGATATTTAGTTTTACCACATAAGACCTCCACATCTCTAACAATACCAATCGGAGAAATAGTTTCCCTATTAGCAAGTTTAATAATCACATCAATGTCTTCAAGTTCAAAAGAACCAATTTCATGCATGATTTCTTTATAAAGCTCATAAGGAATAGCACTAGAAATAGCACCAATATCACACAAACCATAATAGCAATGATCACCTATCCTAACAGATAGCACAGGAACACTAGGTTTCCTAGATTTACTAGGATGAGATACAATATTAGAAGCATCTTCACAAAATATAATGTGTCCCTCTTCTACATTTTCAGAAACAAGGTCCTTTACTATTGCTACTGTAGGTTCTACAGTGATAAGGGGTGGCCCGATCTTCTCGATGAACTATCTCTCTCTTTTTGTATTTTCTGATAATTGGATAACTAGTGCTACACTGAGACCTCTCTTAGCTAATCCCCGTTGCCAATGCAACAACAATCAAGCTCCTTAGATATTCTCAACTACACACTCTTGCACAAATGATCAATGATCACAAGTGGTGCTGTATCCCTTTATTCCCAGATGGAATAACAAGATATCACGCTGCTTTGCAATGGGTAAACTTCAAGATGAATGCTTTAGAAGCAATACAATCTAGAGGCTAGGGTTTCTGGTTTTTGGTTTAAACTTGTTCTCTCTCTCCTATGCGCCCCAGGGGGGGTATATATGAGAGGTGGTGCGGCCACAAGACCCCTCCTTGCGCAAGCACTACTCCTAATAGGACTAGGACTCCTACACCTAACACAATTGGATACAAACCGACCCCACACACAAGGGGTGCGGCCAATATTGGTATACAAACCAATTCTACTTCTATTAGGACATATATGGCGCATTGATGCTTCCTTGTGGGCGCCCTCCTCTTGCCTTGTCCATCCATGAGTGTGGAATAACAATATGGCATTGTTTCCACACTTAGTGCATTTGATCTTGTGGAGGCACCATCTCCATATCTTGATGAATAACAATTGTTCTATTGGAATAACAATTGTTATGAATTGTTTTCACCATCTTTCTTTATTGTTTTCATCAATGTGATCTTGTTTTCACCATCTTGAATGTTTGTTTTCACCATGTCCATGTGGTCTTCTATGAACTCTCCATTCATGCTTGTGAGAACATAGTTCTTAGGTCCATCCTTATCATCCTCCCTTTCTTCAAGACAAGACGTCCTCGTCTTGTTATCATCTGAAAGTGGAATAAACAAGAAAAACAAAGTGTATGCACCATATATATAGATATAATGGTACTCATTAGTTGTTAACAAAACACAATATAGTGAATATATCATATGATCACGAAATTTGTATGAAAACAACACATAATAATCATATTCTTTCATCTCATAGCAATCAAAATTGCAAATATAAGTATAGTTTGATTTAATGGAACATGTATCCAACCAATAATGTGGTGAACTAAACATATGTAATTCGGCCACTTCATCATATCTATCAATATTTATCCCAAATATCTCATTATGTAATTCGGCCACTTCATTATAAGTAACACATATGTGATGTATCATGAAAATTTTATCCAAATTATAATCACCAATCAAATAAAATTTGAAACTAGTATCATATGTGTTAGAATTATCATAACCAAATTTATCCATAGCACATTGTATATCAATTGGTTCTTTAAGCATGTCATCATAAATAATATCACTAGAAGGTATCATAGCAAGTACTTCTTTATGTGTAATAAAAACCATATTGTTAAATTTCGAATTTATAGGTTTATATGGTTGAAAATTATCACATAATTCACTACTTGTAGTTATCAAACCGAAATCCATACCCTTATCAATACTAAACTCCTCATGTGTAGTAGGTATGATCTCCTCAATATCTTGTGAATTTGAAGGTTGTGTCTCCCTTTCTTCAAAAATAACCTTCATATCACAAGCAAGCTTTCTTGTATCCATGGCATAATCCTCCAATTTATGTGATGATTGTAATGTTTCCTTGTGCTCCCTTTCTTCAAGAGAAACCTGTACACAAGAAATAATACTAGGAAAAATATTATCATTAGTTAAAAGGCTTGTTCCACTCGGCCTAGGCTTGTCTTCCTCCATGGATTTGGTGTTTTCACTCCCCTTCTCTTTCACTTCAAACTTTTGTCTTGATTCATGCATGATTTGTTGGGGTGACATAGGCCTCAATATGATATCCTTATTGTTCCAATTCAAGTGGTAGGTGTTTGCTCTCCCATCATGTAGCACCTTTCTATCAAATTGCCATGGTCTTCCAAGTAATAGGTGGCAAACCGACATGGGAACAACATCACATTCAATTGTATCCTTGTATGGTCCAATTTGAAATTCCACTCTCACCATATGACATACCTTCATCTCCTCTTTATCAGTGATCCATTGAATATAGTATGGATTGGGGTGTGGAATATATTTCAACCTTAGCTTTGCACATAATTCTTTGCTTGCTAGATTTCTACAACTTCCTCCATCTATGATCACCTTGCAAGCCATACTAGGTCCAACAATTGCTTTGGTTTGAAATAAATTGCACCTTTGGCTCTCATCTTTGCTAGGAGCAATAGTCAATGCTTTGGTGCACACAATAGTTGGATAATTTGTAGCAAAGGCATCAATAGGACCATCATCATCATTATCATCATATGCATCCTCATCATTAGGATCAACATCATCTCCAGTCTCATACTCATCATTAGCATTAAGGAGCATAACTTTCTTGTTGGGGCAATCCTTCTTAAAGTGTCCTTTTCCTCCACATGTGTGGCATGTCATGTCTCTATTCCTTGGAGGAGGTGTAGCACCACTAGAACCCGAATGTCGCACCCTGACTTCTAGGGGATACTCACCGTACGAACTGGATAGCAGATGCTTGGATTATGGGGCATAACTGCTCCCACGTCCCAGCTTCCTGGTAGGCCTGCGCTTATGCGCGACAACACAAGCTCTGCTATTCCATCGTCGATGTAAACTATCCACTAGAGATCACAGGCACTTCCGTCGACGTACTTCAAACCATACACACATGGTACGTCAACGGCGTTTAACAAGTGATATCACAACAGATCTCTACGACACAAAAGATTGAAATAAGTTGCAAATGGCTCTCATTAGAGCAGAGATAGCAAATACAATCATTCAGAGGGCTCATGCCCCAACAATACATCATTACAATACAGCGGAAGCATTCAACATGTCTGAGTACAGACAAGAACCAAATAGGCCTAAGAGGCCGGAAACAAACAGACGGAGCCCATCCACGAAGTCTCGGATCCTGCCCTGGTCCAGCTAACTACTCGTCTGCAGCGTCATCGAACTCCACAAAGTAGCCATCCTGGGAAGCATCGTAGTCGAAGTAGTACTCTGCGTAAACCACAGCCCCAACGGGGTCAGTACATCCAAGTACTGGCAAGCAAGACTCACAGTTCATCACGGAGTTACCCGTCAACACAAGCTTTGATGCTTGGGATCAACGGAAGAAAGGGGATATAAAAGATGCTGCAACTGGCTGCGCTAACCAACTACAGAGATTCTACCACTTCCGGCTAACAGAAAGGAGATAAGATCGAGGATTGTAACCAACTGAAAGGTAACTTCAAACAAACCCATCCTGGATCTCGCCCCTTATCCAAAGAAGCAATCCGAGGATAACTCACACAGTTGTAAAAAGGTGAATCAAGTTATTGTGTGAATAACCTATTACTAGTCAGGTTATTAAGCATGGGGTGAAACATGATTGATCATTATGTTGAAGTTGTCCTGAGTACTTGTTAGCCAGTACTTTCACCAAGTAATCCATAACCGCGGAAAACACGGCTTCTCGAGAAGATTATCCCTGCAGGGTTGCACCAATTTGGCCGTACACTCATGAATAACCTGCCAGATGGAAAGGCCCTTCCACCAAGCGGGGTACTCAACACAACCAACCATTCTCCGCATCAAGCCCAAAGAACCTTGGGCGCACGGCTAATCGAGCCCAGAAGAAAATGGACCCTCATAGCACTCTAAGAACGTGTCCCCCTATATGCCGACTACAAAAGTTCCACCCTGCGCTGGGCTCGCAAAAACATGCATGCGGCAAATGGAAAACACGAACTAAATGAGGCGATTTGGACGAGATGCGAATCAGGTCAAGTTGAGGGGGGCGCCCATACTCGCTTCCCAAATGCGGGTAGTGCGCTCATCATGGATCAGTAGACAAGACCCTTTTCCTATTAGGGTCGACACTAGCAGGCTCCAAAACCTCTCATGGGCCTCCTGCCGGTGCCTTATCATCAAGTTTATTATTAATAGTAACATTAGCATGATTGATTGATTAAACATCGAGCCCCCACAACGTAATAGAAATATTAACAGAAAGTAACGGGTAACAGACTCGAGCAAAACAACCTAAGCATGCTAGTAAGACACGGGCTCAAACAATGGTTATAGGTATGGAGGTGAGGCAATATCAGGGTTAAAGGATACATGTGATAGGTTCGTAACAGAAACAATTACTACTAAGGCCAGCAGAAAAGAACAACGGAAAGTATCGGTAACCAATGTTGAAAGGAACACAGTGGTTCATGTGAGTGATAACTTGCCTGCAAAACCCAGTAGCCTGGTACTGAGCTAAAACCTTAGAAGGGATGTCGTAAGTATCGTCGGTCTCAACGTCGTCGTGTATCCGAGGAGAAGCAAACAAACATTGCAGAAAGATAAGCAATCATTATCATGGCATAGTGCACAATCAAACATGATGCATGACAAGTTTAATAGTTGCATCAAAGTAACTAGTTGACAAGGTAGAACAATTTAAATGGACCCATGTGCAAGGGTTGCACATGGAAAGATCCATTGAAAATAAGTAGAAACAATGATTCAACATTAGTTATTAGGTGAGAGTTGTTAGCATGATGCATGCATGATGATGATAACAAAATAACAACAAATAACAAGAGTGGAATCAATTGAAAAGGAATAGAACAAGTTTGGAAAACATTGATTAGGTTTGGAAGCTTTTGGTTACTTAAACATGGCACACAAGTAAAGGTTGTTATCACCAATTTAAAGTGTGCAAAACAATTTACAAATTTTATATTTGGAAAGGTTATCAAATTTTAGTTGGGTTACATGTTTCACGATTTGAAATTGGACTTTGGATTATTTAGTTATGAATTAAACAATATTAAACAATTTTTAATTGCATTAAACAAGATTTAAATGGTTTAGGCAATTTTAATTATTCAAAACAGAAAACAAAAATTATATTTGAATAGGGTATGCAAAATGGTATGGAAAACATATTTTATTTGCATTATTTGGAATTAGTATGAATTAGTTAGTGATTTTAGCAAATTGCAATTGATTTATTTGAATTCCGAATTAGATTGCATTTTGGAATTTCAAAACAGAAAACAAATGATGTAGTTAGATAGAGTATTAAAATTGGGGCAGAAAACATACTAAAATTGTTGAATTTGGGGTTGGGATGAATTAATTATGCATTTTTCCAATTTGGGGTGCAAATCTGCCATTTTATCTACTATCCAGGGACTTAGAAATATTTTTACAGGGGCTAGAAAGAAATAGAAGGGACCTAGTTGTGATTTCCTGGAAGTTTTAGGGTCAAACAATGGTGAAAAAAAAGTTTGGTTTTTATGGGTGCAGGGGGGATCGAACCCTGCACCTCTCTGCTGCGCTAAGGGTGCTAACCAGATGGGCTATGCGGTTTTGGTGTGACAGAGAGGGAAACAGCGGGGGTTATTGTTTAGGGAAAGGGCTAGTGCAATTCGGAAAAATAAAGCAGTAAAAAGGTGGGGGATTGGGATCGAACTCGGGACCTCTGCCTTCGCTGCGCGCGCATCAACCAACTGGACTGCTGCGAACGTTTGATGGAAACAGGATTCGTTTGATTTTGTACCTAACTACTCGGCGTACTGAACCTGCAAGCGAACATATACAGCAGCGTACGTAACTGTAACGTAACAGAGCACCTCGGGGCGATCTTCCATGGAAGCAATCGATGGCCAAACCGCAGGGAAAGGAGGGGGAAAGTAGGGGAATGGAACGGTGGCCTCACCAGCTTCGCGTGGACGTGCTCGGCGCGGCCGGAGGGGGACGGATGCGGCGGCGCGGTGCTCCGGCGGGTGGTGGCCGTGGCACAGCAATGGAGGGATCTCCTCCTTGATGGTGGCGGCGGAAGGGGAGCCAGGAGGGAAGGAGGCCACCTAGGGTTAGGGTTTGGCCACGGGAGAGAGGAGAAGATAAATAGGAGGGGGAGGTGATCGAACGCATGGTCCAGGGAGGGTTGCCTGTCGCTATCTCCATGGCGGACGTCACGCACGTACGGAGCTAGGGGGAGACAGGTACCGGGCCAGGTTTTGGTGGGCTGGGCCTAACTGGCTGCACCACCCCTCTCTCCTTTGCTATTTTATTTTTTCTGTTTTATTTTTTTTTGTAGATTGCTTTGGAAGAAAAAGTTAAGGTTTTAGTTAGTAAAGAATTACAGAAAAATTAGTTTAGCCTTGTTATGTAATTAGAAACCATATTGTAAGATTGGATTTCAAAAATTGAGTTTTAAAATAATAGTTTGTATTGAACCCAAATTTAGAGGAATTTTAATGTTAATAAACCATTAATAAAACATGCATTTGAATAGGGTTACCCCTAGGGTTTTTAGAATGGTTTAAAGAATTTCAATTAGTGGTGAATTGTTATGTTTTCAAAAGAGTGCTGATTTGAAACTTGGTTTGAATTGGAAAATGATTTAGTAGTTAATGATTTAATTAATTGATTTGATAATTGGTTTGATTAAAGCAACAATTTGAGAAGTGGAAAACAAGGAATAAAAGGGTTGTTTTCATTTGTTATTTTGGTTCCAAAAGTTGTAACAGCACAAGTATGAAAACATGGTATTTGAAATTGTTTGATTTTCAGTTGTGAAAACAGAGGATAACAGATGCAAAACAACAGAAACAAATGCAACAATAAGTAAACATGATGACATGATGCATTGCTTGAAATAAAACAAAGAACAAAGCATTCTAGGGGGTAGTTTTCATACTTGGGATGTTACAAAACGCCCCCCCTTGAAGGAATCGCGCCCCGAGATTCCTACTGAGAAAAGAAAAGATCCGGATACTTCTTGGGTAGACGTCAGGTAATTTGGAAACCACCGGAACATTTCCAAGTAAAAGGGGAGAGATTTTGCACCAAGGGTGTAAAGCTGAGTAGAGTGATTCATTTGGAGAATAGACTATCTGTAATAAGGGTGGAACAGAGTTATTGACATCAATGGAACAGCAAGAGTAATATCAATGTCAGAATCATCAACATGAGAGTAACGAGGAATATGTGGCCTCCCATTAGAATTGGATTGTTCTTACTTATGTTGGAAGTCAACACTTGAGATTCCGGAGAGTGAACGGTGATTTGATTGCTTAGTGGAACCAGAATTAGGTTGTATGTTGTTGAAAAGATTGTTGACACAAAGGAATGTGATGCTCCGGTCTAAAACAACACTTTTAGCTGGAAAGAGTTTAGCAGATGAACGGGGAAACTTTGATTAGACGCCGGTAGAAGATTTGGAGTGGAAAACAACAACAAGATTTGAACGGACGAAAAGGAAATGTTTAGAAGAACAGGACATTGAAGCAACACCGAGGAAAACGAGAACAAAACTCCTAAGGTACTATGGAAAACCCAAAACTCGTGAAATCCTAACTTGAAAGTTTAGATGAGAAGGGAAAAACAACGTTGCACTTCCTTACCAGAAAAGGGAGGGAGGGTGGGGAAAAGAAGAAAAAGAACAGAATTCCTACTCTCACGTTTCATTTTTCCTATATAGCTACAAAATAGTTTCTAGACTCAACTGCGACCAGTAAAAAGGGATCCTACAGGCAGACAGGCTCTGATACCATTTGTCGCACCCTGACTTCTAGGGGATACTCACCGTACGAACTGGATAGCAGATGCTTGGATTATGGGGCATAACTGCTCCCACGTCCCAGCTTCCTGGTAGGCCTGCGCTTATGCGCGACAACACAAGCTCTGCTATTCCATCGTCGATGTAAACTATCCACTAGAGATCACAGGCACTTCCGTCGACGTACTTCAAACCATACACACATGGTACGTCAACGGCGTTTAACAAGTGATATCACAACAGATCTCTACGACACAAAAGATTGAAATAAGTTGCAAATGGCTCTCATTAGAGCAGAGATAGCAAATACAATCATTCAGAGGGCTCATGCCCCAACAATACATCATTACAATACAGCGGAAGCATTCAACATGTCTGAGTACAGACAAGAACCAAATAGGCCTAAGAGGCCGGAAACAAACAGACGGAGCCCATCCACGAAGTCTCGGATCCTGCCCTGGTCCAGCTAACTACTCGTCTGCAGCGTCATCGAACTCCACAAAGTAGCCATCCTGGGAAGCATCGTAGTCGAAGTAGTACTCTGCGTAAACCACAGCCCCAACGGGGTCAGTACATCCAAGTACTGGCAAGCAAGACTCACAGTTCATCACGGAGTTACCCGTCAACACAAGCTTTGATGCTTGGGATCAACGGAAGAAAGGGGATATAAAAGATGCTGCAACTGGCTGCGCTAACCAACTACAGAGATTCTACCACTTCCGGCTAACAGAAAGGAGATAAGATCGAGGATTGTAACCAACTGAAAGGTAACTTCAAACAAACCCATCCTGGATCTCGCCCCTTATCCAAAGAAGCAATCCGAGGATAACTCACACAGTTGTAAAAAGGTGAATCAAGTTATTGTGTGAATAACCTATTACTAGTCAGGTTATTAAGCATGGGGTGAAACATGATTGATCATTATGTTGAAGTTGTCCTGAGTACTTGTTAGCCAGTACTTTCACCAAGTAATCCATAACCGCGGAAAACACGGCTTCTCGAGAAGATTATCCCTGCAGGGTTGCACCAATTTGGCCGTACACTCATGAATAACCTGCCAGATGGAAAGGCCCTTCCACCAAGCGGGGTACTCAACACAACCAACCATTCTCCGCATCAAGCCCAAAGAACCTTGGGCGCACGGCTAATCGAGCCCAGAAGAAAATGGACCCTCATAGCACTCTAAGAACGTGTCCCCCTATATGCCGACTACAAAAGTTCCACCCTGCGCTGGGCTCGCAAAAACATGCATGCGGCAAATGGAAAACACGAACTAAATGAGGCGATTTGGACGAGATGCGAATCAGGTCAAGTTGAGGGGGGCGCCCATACTCGCTTCCCAAATGCGGGTAGTGCGCTCATCATGGATCAGTAGACAAGACCCTTTTCCTATTAGGGTCGACACTAGCAGGCTCCAAAACCTCTCATGGGCCTCCTGCCGGTGCCTTATCATCAAGTTTATTATTAATAGTAACATTAGCATGATTGATTGATTAAACATCGAGCCCCCACAACGTAATAGAAATATTAACAGAAAGTAACGGGTAACAGACTCGAGCAAAACAACCTAAGCATGCTAGTAAGACACGGGCTCAAACAATGGTTATAGGTATGGAGGTGAGGCAATATCAGGGTTAAAGGATACATGTGATAGGTTCGTAACAGAAACAATTACTACTAAGGCCAGCAGAAAAGAACAACGGAAAGTATCGGTAACCAATGTTGAAAGGAACACAGTGGTTCATGTGAGTGATAACTTGCCTGCAAAACCCAGTAGCCTGGTACTGAGCTAAAACCTTAGAAGGGATGTCGTAAGTATCGTCGGTCTCAACGTCGTCGTGTATCCGAGGAGAAGCAAACAAACATTGCAGAAAGATAAGCAATCATTATCATGGCATAGTGCACAATCAAACATGATGCATGACAAGTTTAATAGTTGCATCAAAGTAACTAGTTGACAAGGTAGAACAATTTAAATGGACCCATGTGCAAGGGTTGCACATGGAAAGATCCATTGAAAATAAGTAGAAACAATGATTCAACATTAGTTATTAGGTGAGAGTTGTTAGCATGATGCATGCATGATGATGATAACAAAATAACAACAAATAACAAGAGTGGAATCAATTGAAAAGGAATAGAACAAGTTTGGAAAACATTGATTAGGTTTGGAAGCTTTTGGTTACTTAAACATGGCACACAAGTAAAGGTTGTTATCACCAATTTAAAGTGTGCAAAACAATTTACAAATTTTATATTTGGAAAGGTTATCAAATTTTAGTTGGGTTACATGTTTCACGAATTGAAATTGGACTTTGGATTATTTAGTTATGAATTAAACAATATTAAACAATTTTTAATTGCATTAAACAAGATTTAAATGGTTTAGGCAATTTTAATTATTCAAAACAGAAAACAAAAATTATATTTGAATAGGGTATGCAAAATGGTATGGAAAACATATTTTATTTGCATTATTTGGAATTAGTATGAATTAGTTAGTGATTTTAGCAAATTGCAATTGATTTATTTGAATTCCGAATTAGATTGCATTTTGGAATTTCAAAACAGAAAACAAATGATGTAGTTAGATAGAGTATTAAAATTGGGGCAGAAAACATACTAAAATTGTTGAATTTGGGGTTGGGATGAATTAATTATGCATTTTTCCAATTTGGGGTGCAAATCTGCCATTTTATCTACTATCCAGGGACTTAGAAATATTTTTACAGGGGCTAGAAAGAAATAGAAGGGACCTAGTTGTGATTTCCTGGAAGTTTTAGGGTCAAACAATGGTGAAAAAAAAGTTTGGTTTTTATGGGTGCAGGGGGGATCGAACCCTGCACCTCTCTGCTGCGCTAAGGGTGCTAACCAGATGGGCTATGCGGTTTTGGTGTGACAGAGAGGGAAACAGCGGGGGTTATTGTTTAGGGAAAGGGCTAGTGCAATTCGGAAAAATAAAGCAGTAAAAAGGTGGGGGATTGGGATCGAACTCGGGACCTCTGCCTTCGCTGCGCGCGCATCAACCAACTGGACTGCTGCGAACGTTTGATGGAAACAGGATTCGTTTGATTTTGTACCTAACTACTCGGCGTACTGAACCTGCAAGCGAACATATACAGCAGCGTACGTAACTGTAACGTAACAGAGCACCTCGGGGCGATCTTCCATGGAAGCAATCGATGGCCAAACCGCAGGGAAAGGAGGGGGAAAGTAGGGGAATGGAACGGTGGCCTCACCAGCTTCGCGTGGACGTGCTCGGCGCGGCCGGAGGGGGACGGATGCGGCGGCGCGGTGCTCCGGCGGGTGGTGGCCGTGGCACAGCAATGGAGGGATCTCCTCCTTGATGGTGGCGGCGGAAGGGGAGCCAGGAGGGAAGGAGGCCACCTAGGGTTAGGGTTTGGCCACGGGAGAGAGGAGAAGATAAATAGGAGGGGGAGGTGATCGAACGCATGGTCCAGGGAGGGTTGCCTGTCGCTATCTCCATGGCGGACGTCACGCACGTACGGAGCTAGGGGGAGACAGGTACCGGGCCAGGTTTTGGTGGGCTGGGCCTAACTGGCTGCACCACCCCTCTCTCCTTTGCTATTTTATTTTTTCTGTTTTATTTTTTTTTGTAGATTGCTTTGGAAGAAAAAGTTAAGGTTTTAGTTAGTAAAGAATTACAGAAAAATTAGTTTAGCCTTGTTATGTAATTAGAAACCATATTGTAAGATTGGATTTCAAAAATTGAGTTTTAAAATAATAGTTTGTATTGAACCCAAATTTAGAGGAATTTTAATGTTAATAAACCATTAATAAAACATGCATTTGAATAGGGTTACCCCTAGGGTTTTTAGAATGGTTTAAAGAATTTCAATTAGTGGTGAATTGTTATGTTTTCAAAAGAGTGCTGATTTGAAACTTGGTTTGAATTGGAAAATGATTTAGTAGTTAATGATTTAATTAATTGATTTGATAATTGGTTTGATTAAAGCAACAATTTGAGAAGTGGAAAACAAGGAATAAAAGGGTTGTTTTCATTTGTTATTTTGGTTCCAAAAGTTGTAACAGCACAAGTATGAAAACATGGTATTTGAAATTGTTTGATTTTCAGTTGTGAAAACAGAGGATAACAGATGCAAAACAACAGAAACAAATGCAACAATAAGTAAACATGATGACATGATGCATTGCTTGAAATAAAACAAAGAACAAAGCATTCTAGGGGGTAGTTTTCATACTTGGGATGTTACACCGAAGTAGAAGCAATGGGCTTCTTTGAAATTGATGTAGTTGGCTCGGGTTTGGTACTAGGAAGTCCACGGGTTGGAGGTGTAGGGGTTGCAAAATTGGATTGTTGAGAAGAAAAATTTCTCCTTGCACTCACTTGAAGCTCCTCTTGCAATCTCTTTTCGGCCTCCCTTGCTTGATGTAGTAATTCACTCATATTGTTGTAAGTAACATGCCTCACAATGCTTCTTATTTTGAATTGCAATCCACTCAAGAATCTTTGCATTGTTTGTTCAGGAGCCTCTCTAATTCGAGCCCTTTGAATAATCAACTCCATCTCCTTGTAATAGGCATCAACTGTCTTTGATCCTTGCTTCAATTGTTGCAATTTGTCATAGAGAGTTCTAATATAATTCTTGGGAACAAATCTATCTCTTAACAATTGCTTCATCTCTCTCCATGTGTTCACCTCTTCCTCTTCTTTTTCTTCTCTATCCTTTGTAATGCCATCCCACCACAAAAGAGCATAGCCATCAAAAGAAGAAGATGCAAGGTTCACCTTTCTCTCCTCGGGATACTCATGTAATCTCCACAATTTTTCAATTTTTAACTCCCACATTAAGTACTCTTCCACATCTTCAGAGTCACAAGAAAGATTAGGCATAGAGAATTTTGGTTTTCCCAAGCCATCATTCTCTCTATTATTTTCCAAAGGCACTCTCCTTGCTATTTGTCCACGGCCATCATTGAAATTTCCTCTCACATTATCAATTGGAGCAATGGCTTGTGGTGCTTGTTGAAGTTGTTGCAATGTATTTGTAATTGTAGTCATTTGTAATTGCATAGTCCTTATAGCTTCCTTGATCTCATTGACAGACTCTTGAGTTGCACACTCCCTTATCTTCAAATCAATGACATTCAAATCTTCTCTCAATTGATCATCACTTCTTTCAATATCTTTAGCAATTTTGTTGGACAAATGATCTCTCAATGCCTCATACTCATTCCAATGGACAGTATCCTCAGGTTTCTTCTTTGCCTGCACATCAACATCACTAGAAGAACTCATGATTAATTTGTTAGTAACAAAATAAACAATGGGTTTGTGGTGCCTCTCTCAACTCACTCAAAACCAAGCAAAGAGGCTTCACTTGATGTTCCAAGAGAGAAAAAGATCAACTTACCAACAAGGAACAATGATCAATGTGCTTTGGTGTGAGAAGAGAATATCTGAGCTATCAAGTATCACAATGCAAACAGGGCTTATGGTGGGGCTTGGTATGGATACCTAACAATCACCAAAGTAATAATCCTATTTGCTGTTCTTGTGAAGATATAAAAGATCCACGGAAACTCACACAATATGGAGACAAATGTGGCAATGCAATATATGGAGGAGTTTTGCAATGCACTAGAAATTCACTAGCTAGGCTCTTATTGACAGGCACAAGATTGCTCAATGAAAAACCAAGTGTCACAATGGCAAGCTCAACTAGTAATAATATGGCCTCTTTACACTTTCTCTTTTCTCTTTTCTCTTTTTTTTTTATACTTTTTGCTTTTTCTATTTTTGTTTAATTTTTCAATGGCCTTACACTAAGCTAGGAGCAACAATGAACCAAATACAAGTGAACACAATGATGGTGATGAATTTAGAGCAACCTGTCAGAGCACAAAATAGCTATACTTGTGGGCAAGTTCCTATAAAGATGCTGTAGAAAGGCTGTGTCTATGGTTCACAAAGTATGGAGGGGAAAGTCCTAGGGATGAAAAACAGGAAAATAAAACGAAACACAAAAGAATCTAGGTGAAATTTTGGGGCAGAACAGCTCACGGCAGAGATTTATACCCACGGCAGAGAAACAGCTGATTTTGAGCTCACGGCAGAAGAAACGGTGCTAAAACGAACCAAAATCGTACCGTGGCAGAGATGCCAGACTCACGGCAGAGAATTGGCCACTTTTCGTACCGCGGCAGAGCAGGCGCTTGCGTTACAGCGAATGGTAAGGCTGATGCGGTGGGTTTTGCGATTCGGCTGTGATACGTGAAGCAGCAGTTGGCGGCAGCAAAAGCTCGCACTTTTTGTGCCGCGGCAGAACACGCGGGCGGATTTGGTAAGGCTGTTACACGGCTCGGGGGGCGTTTTGTAACGGTGAGACGGGGCGAATCCGAGCTCGACTGGGTCACGGCAGCGGTCGGATGCGAACTCGACTGCGAGTAGGTAAGGTGTGCTGCGGGTATTGGTATGGTGTGCTGCGGGTATGAGGTGGGTTTTGTGGTTCGTATAGGAGTAGGAATCTGACTGTGGCTAGGTGGTGCGTTTGCGAGGTGGATTGGTGGGCGATATGGTGGATGTGATAGCACGGATATGAACCCTAGTTGAACTCGGATTGGTGGTATATGGGTGGTTTTGCGGGTATGAACTAGGGTAGATCGGTTTGGTGGTGGGTGGGTGGTAGGTAGTGGATATTTTTGGGATTTTTGATAGGTTTTCGCCAAGAACAAACAAGAACCCTAGAACTTGGCCGAAATAAAGACAACTAAAAAGAGAAAAAGGAACACAAAATCTAACACAATAACAGCAAAAGAAAAACAACTATGGTGATATCTAAGGCTATGGAAACAACTAGACCTAAAATTTTTGTGTGGCTTTTTCTGGATAGGAATAAAAAACAACTAAAACTAGGGATAACTTTGCTCACCGAGTAAACCTGGAGAATCTGATACCAAGATGATAAGGGGTGGCCCGATCTTCTCGATGAACTATCTCTCTCTTTTTGTATTTTCTGATAATTGGATAACTAGTGCTACACTGAGACCTCTCTTAGCTAATCCCCGTTGCCAATGCAACAACAATCAAGCTCCTTAGATATTCTCAACTACACACTCTTGCACAAATGATCAATGATCACAAGTGGTGCTGTATCCCTTTATTCCCAGATGGAATAACAAGATATCACGCTGCTTTGCAATGGGTAAACTTCAAGATGAATGCTTTACAAGCAATACAATCTAGAGGCTAGGGTTTCTGGTTTTTGGTTTAAACTTGTTCTCTCTCTCCTATGCGCCCCAGGGGGGGTATATATGAGAGGTGGTGCGGCCACAAGACCCCTCCTTGCGCAAGCACTACTCCTAATAGGACTAGGACTCCTACACCTAACACAATTGGATACAAACCGACCCCACACACAAGGGGTGCGGCCAATATTGGTATACAAACCAATTCTACTTCTATTAGGACATATATGGCGCATTGATGCTTCCTTGTGGGCGCCCTCCTCTTGCCTTGTCCATCCATGAGTGTGGAATAACAATATGGCATTGTTTCCACACTTAGTGCATTTGATCTTGTGGAGGCACCATCTCCATATCTTGATGAATAACAATTGTTCTATTGGAATAACAATTGTTATGAATTGTTTTCACCATCTTTCTTTATTGTTTTCATCAATGTGATCTTGTTTTCACCATCTTGAATGTTTGTTTTCACCATGTCCATGTGGTCTTCTATGAACTCTCCATTCATGCTTGTGAGAACATAGTTCTTAGGTCCATCCTTATCATACAGTATTTTGTTCCTCGAGTTCTACAGGTTTCCTTGCACTTTTATTAAGCACACTAGCTAACATAGAATTTTCTTTTACCTTAGCAGGGAAAGGCATTTTCTCAATATAAGGTTCATCCACAATAGAATCAACAATATGAACTTCTATATCTCTCGCAGGAACACAATTAACAGTATCTTTATAAGGTGCATGGTACTTATTCCATTCCTCTTTAGGAATATCAATATAAGAAGCAAAAGCCTTATATAAGTTTGTAACAAGACCATAAACAATACTAACATTATGAAAATCATCAGATGACATAATTTTTTTAATGCATTCATAATCATAATTTATACCTGACTTTCTACCTTTGTCATTCTCCCATCCTTCAGTGTTTCCTTGAATACGGTCAATAAGATCCCATTTAGCTTCATCCTTCATACGTGTAAATAATCCAGAACAAGAAACATCCAATAAATCCTTATCATGAAGAGAAAGCCTTGCATAGAAATTATTAATAACAATATTACTAGGGAGATCATGAATGGGGATTTGAGCATTAGTAACTTCAATCTCCCCCATGCCTAGGCAATACTCTCTCCGTCATGAGGCCAAAAATTATATATATAATTCTGATATCTATGGATTTCACTGGGAGGATAGAATTTAGAATAAAAGAGAGGCACAATTTCCTCCCATCCAATAGTCTGGCTATTTTTCAGCAGTTTGAACCATTCAACGGCTCGACCTGTTAATGATAGAGAGAATAATTTCCTCTTAACTTGGCCCATTGTAATACATGCACACTTGAACAACTCTCATAATTCATGTACAAAGAGCAAATGATCACCAGGATGGACAGTTCCATCACCTGAATATCAGTTATTCATAACATGTTTAACAATCTTTATAGGTATTTTATGAGGATCCAAATCATCAGGCGGTGGGTCACTTACTACCCTAGCAGTGGCAGCAGTGCCGGCAAATAATACTCAAAAGGAGATCCAAACATAGTGTAATAAAGTAGTAGACAGTAATAAAAACAACACTTACAGCAGAAGCTTCGTTTATCAATTCCACTTCCCAATAGCGCTTAGCTCCCCGGCAATGGCGCCAGAAAATAGTCTTCATGACCCACAAGTATAGAGGGTGTATCGTAGTAATTTCGATAAATAAGAGAGTCGAACCCAACGAGGAGCAGAAGGTGTTCACAAGTAGTTTCGATGAAGGAATAACTGTAAATATTGAAAGATAAATTTGCAGGGGTTTTTGATATTGCAGATAAATAAAGTGCGAGTAAATAAAATGCAGTAATAATAATTGCAGCAAGTGTCCCAATTCTTTCTTCAGCAAAGGACAAGCCGGTGGGTTTACTTATGATAGCAAACGTTCTCGAGGAAACACATGAGGTTTCTGTCAAGTGCTTTTGTTTCATGCCGCTGACTAATCTTTAGTGTTTTGATAAGTGTTGTGTGGGTGAACCTATGCTAATGTACCATCCCATCCAAGACTAATACATACTTGTGATTATAGCCCTTGCAAGCATCCGCAACTACAAGAAAGTAATTAAGAAATAAATCTAACCACAGCTTTAAACTTCGGGATACTACGCTCTGTCGTGCCATGGTTTCCTAACGGGGGTTTAGGTTTATGTTACTACGGCAACCCCACAATTAGTAGCCAAATACACGATGCATTCCCCTAGGCCCATAAATGGTGAAGTATCATGTAGTCGACGTTCACATGACACCACTAGAAGAATAACACCACAACTTAAATATCTAACCATTAAATATTACTCAACATTACTTCACTAGTAACAACTTGACTTCTCCCATGTCCTCAAGAATAACACGAACTACTCACAAGAAGTCATATGGATCATGATCAGGGGTGATATAATGGTGATTAACAATCTGTACATAAACCTAATCCAATGGTTTTACTCAATAGCATCAACTACAAGTAGTAATCAACACCGGGGAAGTTTCCCCTATGAAATAGACAAGATGCAACACTAGATGTTACAGCGGAATGGAGTGGAGCTGAGGGTGATGATGGTGGAGATGATGATGATGATGACGATGATGATCCCGATGAAGTCCAGCTCGATGACGATGACGATGGTGATGATTTCCCCCCTCCGGTAAGGAATTTCCCCGGTAGATTTCTCCCTGCCGGAGAGCTTTTCTCTCTCTGTTGGTTTTCGTCCCGTAGAGGCGGCGGAAAGACTCCTCGATGATTCTCTTTGTCTTAGGGTTCCCGGGGGATGAAGTACGTCGAATGGGCAAGCCAGAGGTGGGCCAGGGCCTCCTCACCACCCAGGCACGGCCAGAGGTAGGCCCGCGCCTGGGCATGGTGAGGGCCCTTGGTGGCCCTCTTCCGGCTCTCCTTTTGGCTTCCTCCGTCTTCGGGTGAAATAGGAACTTTCCGATGATTTCCGGGGTGCTCTGATCTTCGCGAATATGGTATCCTGACGCTCCATTTTCCAGCAGAATTCTGACTCCGGGATTCAACTCTCCAATTATTGGAAAACATGCAAAATAGGTGAAATAACATAAGTATCATGCTCCAATATGAAATATATCAATGAATAACAGCAAATTATGATATAAAATAGTGATGCAAAATGGACGTATCAAGGTGTGGTCCATATAGAGTGATTTCGAGGATCAATGATAATGCCTACAAGATAGACCTCCCAATTGATGAGTTTGGTGTGAGTAGTTCTTTTAATGTGGCTGATTTGACACCATACTATGGAGGTGACCTTGCTGCGTCGAGGTCGACGCCTTTTCAAGAGGGGGAGGATGATGAGGACATCCCTAGCTCTTCACATATTGTTACACATGATAATTTTGCTGTCCAAGATAATGGAGTTAGACGTGGTCCCATGACAAGATCAAGGACCAAACTATTAGAACAACAGGTGAATTGACTCCTACTTGAGTATAATGTTTATAATTATGAGAACTTTATACTACCTAAATCTATGCATCTATGTATGATCGGGTTTATTAATAACACAAGCATGCTTGGAGGAGAACATCAAGAGGAGCTAGAAAACAAGGATGGGAAGCTGGAAAACTAGATTACACTTGGTGAAAACAACATGTACAAGGTGAAAACAAGACAGGAGCTGCTGGAAAACAACATGTACATGGTGGAAAACAAGACACAAGATGGTGAAAACAATAGTATAAGTGTGAAAAACAACTACTAGTTTGTTATTCCACACTGAGAGAGTAAAAAATAAGAGGAGGGCGCCCCATTGGATATCAATGCACCACATAGAAGTCCTATTTCGAATAGGCATGGTTTGTATACCATTAAGGCCGAACCCCTTAATGTTGAGTCGGTTTGTATCTAGTCTAGTCCGTTTGGTTGAGTCCAAATCCAACTATTGAGTCCAAACGGAGTTGGAGTAGGTGTTCTTGCGCAAGCCCCTTGTGGCCGCATCCATACACCCTCATATATACCTAGGTTGAGAGTTAGAACTCCTTAGACTACGTTAAAACATAAACCCTAGACCTCTAGATTGAAATTGCTTGTAAGCATTCATGTGGAAGTTATACTGCAAAATTTTCGTGTTACCTGCTGTTCCATTGGGAATAAGATGGTACAAGACCACCTCATAGTCGGTGGCTACGTTGTGCAAGTGTGTGGAGTTGAGAATATCCTTGGGGTTGCAAACTGTTGCATTGGCATCAGGGATCAGCCAGGAGATTTTTTAGTGAGACACAAGTTATCAAATTCGAGTGATCTGTGAGAGTTCATCGAGAATATTGGGCCATCCCATATCGAAACATGACACCTCCACCACATCAATCATGCAACACCTGCCAGTAGCAGGCATGACTTGACGCTTCTTCATGAGGTGTCGTGCGTAACATCCGCGGGCAGCAAATCCGCCGGAGGCTTCACCAGCTGGCGATAAATATTGACTGACATCTCCGAAAGAGACGCATGTGTAATCTACAAAGCCACATCGAACCCAGTCCGTTGATGGCAGTGACGTCCCATACTGCCGCCAGCCTCGAAAGGTCGTCACCATCTCGACATCTAGCCTCCGAGTCGCCCACACGACCTCGGAAGCCGCCACCTTCAAAGAAGAGGGTCCGCCGCCCCGATTCCGGGTGCTACAGGGAGCACCCACCGCCGTGGAAGCCGCTGTCGCCGCCCCTACAACTACAACCGCCACTGCGACAGTCAGATCCGGACACAAGGATCCAAATCCCTCGCGCGCCGCCACCTGGTTAGCCGCGCTCGGCCGCTCGTCTTCGCTGAGGAGCTAGCCACCACCAGACCCGCCACCTCCGCAGCCAGGCAGCTCCACAAACCCGCTGGTCTGAGGAGTCAACTACCAGACCATCGGCACCGCCGCCCGGCCAGCACCGGCTGCCCACGCTGACCCAGCCACCAGCCACCACTGGGAGAATCAGGGCCGCCGCCCCGGCATTCGTGCTCCGCCGTCCGTGCCAGCCGTCCAGGGCCGACCCACGCATCTGGCCGGAGGCCTCCCGCCGCGTTTGTGCTAAGGAGGCGAGGACCTGCCGGCCACCGTCGTCCACGCGGAGGGTTGTGCCCTTGGTGGCTTCCTCCGGCGGCGGCGGGTGGAAGGGAATGCGGGGGTGTGGGGGCGGCGGCGGCTAGGGTTTCGCCCGTGCCGCCCCCCGGGAGCGACGCGTGCAGGAGTTTTCGTTTAACACTTCAGGGGGCCAATTTCACTTTTCCGTCCTCTACACCAACAAGGGATGCACACAACCATATATGCTTGAGTACCAGGATTTTTTCTTGGTTAGAAGCCATGCCTGATCCTCAGGATAAATTGCATGAGTTCTAGTAAGGCCTGGTCCTCTAAAACTTCGGGGGGGGGGGGGGTAGAATTTCACTTCCCCGCCCTCTGCACCAACTAGGGATGCACACAACCATATATGCATGAGTACCAAGATTTGGTTACAAATCAAGCCTGATCCTCAGGATAAATTGCATGAGTACCAGGAAGGCCTGGTACTCATAAATTTTCTCGCAGTCCTCTTACCAAAAGAATTTTGATCGAAAATAATCCAATTTTTTTAAGACTCCTTTATGTAACTGGAAGAAAGATATCATATACAGTACAATATTAAATAGCACTGAATTTATGAGTACCAATCTTCCACCAAGGGACAACAATTTTCCTTTCCAACTAGGTAGCCTTTTCTGCCATCGTTCTTCGACGTGGCTCCATTATGAATTGGTCAATCTCCTAAAGTGTATTGGTATACCCAAATAATTAATAGAAAATTGACCTTGCTCACATCTGAACAACCCGATATACTGAGGTACAACATCCTGGGTCTCACCAAAGCAAAACAATTCGCTTTTAAGGAAGTTGATTTTTAATCCAGACAGCTACTCGAACGTGGTAAGAATTAATTTTAAGTTTTGCAGCTTTATCCAGATCATGTTATATAAAGAGAATCGTATTTTCTGCATACTGAACGATAGAAAGTCCCCCATCAACAAGATGTGGAATTACTCCCTCAATTTCGCCATTTTCTTTGGCTATTTTAATCATGATCGCAAACATATCAACCACAATATTAAATAATATGGGCGAAAGCGGATCACCTTGCCTTAAGAGTTTTTTGGTCTCGAAGTATCGTCCTATAACGTCATTGACTTTAACAGCCACACTATCTCCAGACATAAAGTTTTGAACCAAAGCACAACACTCTTCTGAGAATCATTTACTTCTCAGAGTCTGTTGGAGGAACCCCCAGTTCACTTTATCATAGGCCTTCTGAAAGTCTATTTTGAAAATCACACCATTAAGTTTCTTCATGTGCATCTCATGTGCGGTTTCACGTAATATCACGACTCCGTCTAGAATATTCCTACCTTGCATAAAAGATTTTACCACATGATCCGCCATTGAATTTAACCTGGTAGTTGCAACTTTCGTACATTAAAGAGACATATTGGTATATACTATTGTATCCTTTCTGCCATCAAAATCTTACGTAACAAAACAATTTCCCCCAAAATTAAGGCGATATAGCTCTAGATGTGCATTATGTAAGCATCCAAACAACTCTATGAGATCATTTTTTATGACCTCCCAAAAGTGTTGGTAAAACTCTGCCGGAAATCCATCTAGACCAGGTGCCTTATTATGCTCCATTTGAAACACCGCCTTCTTGACCTCGTCTTCCATGAAGGGAGCATCAAGAAAGACATTTTCCTAATTGGAGACTTGGGGAATATTACCTGTTCGGGACTCATCCATAGTAATATTACTTACTTCAGGAGCCCCAAACAGACCTTTATAAAACTTTGAGCTCTTTCTGCCCTTCGATTAGGCCTTCATCCTGGTGAAGAGAATGAATACGCTTTTTCCTATGTCTCCCATTGGCGACATTGTAGAAATGTCTCGTATTCGATTCTCCTTCCAGAATGAATTGAGCCTTAGATCTTTGGTACCGTTTGATCTTCTCTTCTCGCAACATCTATGATACCTACGTGTTGGATTGACTTTTAAGTTCAATCTCTTGCGTAGTTAGAAACCGAGTATCAGCGATCCGATCCAGCTCATCAATCCCTTCATCGTTAGTCAACCTAAAACGTACGTTCTTTTTGACAAGTCTAAACCGAGACATCATAACGAGGATATATCCATGAAGTACAAACACAATTTTCTCTCTGTCATAGTAAACCTAAATCAATGTAACTATTATATCCATGACATGTCCTTCACGCCTTTTGAACAATATAGCAAAAGTGCCACTAGAGACATGCATACCAATTGCATCTGGGGACATGCATATATATAATAATAGCGAGGTATATCAGACACAATAGTATACACTTTGTATTCATATATATCTGAACAAAGACAAGGGATGAAGAAAAAAGGATTAATATTACAAAGAAAACAGAAAAAAATAGTTGCTTTAGGGCGTGCGAGCCCACTTCTGCGAATGCCAACGCATCATGTAACCTTCAACACCTGCATGCATGTGTCACCCGAGTAGTGTATATTGTATATCAGTCGCCACTTGTTCCAACCAGTTAAGCTCGAAGTACTCTGGCTCAGGATGACCACATAAAGCTTTTATCTCAAAACGCGGTAGCTTGCCTGGAAGGCGTTTACAATTCTTGACTCTTGTCTTCTTCAGCCACCTGAGGTAGCGGCGCTGTGCCCTCCTCCGACGCAGCTCCGCCGTCCTTGGTTGATGCACTGCCACTTCCTTCAGAACTTCCCTTGTTTTTCCGGCGGTTGGACTTCTTGGGTACTGCGGGAAGGTCCTGGCACGTGGAACCAGAAGTGTCCTCAGCTGTCTTGTCCTTGTCCTTCTTGCGGTTCTTTCGGGTGCCCTTTTTGGCCTTCTCCTTCTTCTCGGATGTCTCAGTACTGCTTGCTGTGACATCCATGGAGGAGGTTTCAGAACCTCGGGAGCGGTTCCGCCTTGACCGGCGGGCGCCTGGAGATGGAGGGGAGTCGCCGGTGGTGACATCGATGCCCCCTGCTTCACTTTTATTATCTCTGAAGGAGGTATCTCCCAGGCCTGCACCATCTAGGACTATTTCTGTCGGAGTAAAACAACGAAAAATTATGCAAATAAGAGCTATTAGTATCTTCTTGTAGAAATCTGTATAAGTTGACTGCTAATAAGTTATAATAAGCAGACCATGAATACTAAATTTTCACAAGATTTTTTAATAAAAAGTTACACCGGTGTAAATTAAGGATATGTAAGGGAGCGAGAATTTAACCTTGTGAAGCCCATGGGTTAGCGACAGCAGAACCTCTTCCCCTGTCGCTCCTAAACGAGGCTGAGTCCAATGGCGCCGAGTGGTAGTCTTTCATCTGTTAAGTACAATATTTTTCATGCCAAACAATTACTGTTAATGTTAAGATAAAGTATGTTGAAGTCATTTAATTTCAATGCCAAAATGAGGAAGAGATAAGGCTAGTCAAGTAATGCCAAAATGGGGAAGAGATAAGGCTAGTCAAGTACTCCCTCCGTTCCACAAAGTAAGACTTTCTAGTCTTTTTTGTCTTTGTCCCCATTCCTTACTTAATGAGTGAACCAACACACTAAAACATGTCAACTAACATGTGAATGGGGAACAAAGACAAAAAAAGTCTAGAAAGTCTTGATTTATGAAACGGAGGGAGTACGTATGAATGTTTTTTAATATAGATTCTGCCGGTCTCAAATATTTTATTGTGTACCAATGAGCTGAATTTCTCCACCCGGCGATCTCCTGTAAACTTTGCACTAAATTAGTTATGTGTGTCTATCAATACAGAGTCCAGGGGTGTTATCCTTCTTTTCGGAAAAAAAAACTTATGCAACCATAGAAACTTTAACGTATAGTACTATAACCAATTGTTGTTACTGTTAGTCTTGACCCCATATAAGCTGTACAGATAATTTTTCTTATGAACAAGAAATCATCCATCATCTACTTTTTTATTGTGAGTTGGTTTCATGTTGCACGGGGCATTGTGCATTTAGTTTCAACATTACCCCACTCTAGTATTTCACATATTTTTGGGACACGGCTTAGTGGGAGTGGATAAATTATTGTGATAGCTCGGAACAGCAGCGGCTTTTTTTTATCAATTTGGCCATGCAGAAAGGATGTAGTTTTTGAAAAACAAATGTGCCTGCAGTCATGGGCATTGGTACAAAATGTGCAGCAAAAGAAGTTGATGTAGCTTGGTGCCAAGAAGCTAGATTGGATTACCACGGAGTTTATGTCTAGGTTTGGGCGAGTGTGATGAATTTATTAGTTTGTAGTATCATCCCTCGTAGCCTAACATAGCTTATAATGTAATTACGAGGACGCATCGTTTGAGTCTAATGGCGCCGAGAGGTCGGGAAGTGAAATTTTCCCTCCATTTAAGGTATTACCGTCTCTTGTATGGTTCTCATGTCAGCGACTCAGGCGGGGAAAACCCTAACCACCTCAGCCCCGACCTCCCCTTCCCACCCAATCCTCACCGCCGGGCAAAGCGTGTGCGGGTGATGGTGGTGGAAAGGGGATCCCCTCCCTTTCATGGGTCGGCGGTGGACGCGGGCTGCTCCGGCGCACGCCGGCACGACTCTATCCGTGCTGCGATGGCTCGGTGGGCTGGTTGACCGGTGGTGGCGTTGGGCTTGGGGCGACTAACAGAGTCGCAGGAAGGAGGTGATGGTTTGGCCAGGCAACTGGCAACAGCTTTGAAAATTGGGTCCGATCTGGATCTGGTGGGCAAGGACGTCTTCGAGCAGATCGGCGGCGCATGGTCGGCCTGGAGGTTCTTCTTTTGGGCAAATAGGATCCCTCGGGCTATGGTCTAGGCCGCTGGGCTGCTGCCCAGACAGTGTGGTGGCATGGGTACGATCCCGGCAAGGTACAACCAGGGGTAGCATGGTTGTCCTAGAGGTCCTCCGCGACAAATCTTCAGAGTTTTTGGTGGTCGGCCGACGAAAGCCATGCTCCGAGTAGGAGCCGATGACGAAGGCGCCCACGGGCGTCCTCACCTTCGTGAAGACATGGTCGCTACGACTTCTACCCTAACACCTTGGTGCTCCGGGGGAACCTTAGATCTGGTCTCCCGGACCGGACGGTGACGGTGATTTCTGTGCCGTTCACCCTATTGAGGCATCGTAATTTGAGAACGCTCTGACTTGACGGGTCTGGAGGTGGAGCAGTGTTTCTTCTACTACATTGACGCCGGCGATTTTTGGTCGGCATGGCGTCGCTGGGTCTTAGCGATTGACGCGAACTGATGGAATGCGCGGGAAGGTGGTACTATTTGGCGCCGTGATGGCGTTGTGCCTGACAAGGTTTCTGCATCAATCTCTCCAGAAGATGGTTTGGCCGATGATGGCAGCAGAGGTTTCCGAGTGTGTGCACACGTTGTATACTACGGGCATACTACACGGGTTTGGTTTGTGCTCCAGGCTCTCTATCAGGTAGATTGGTGGAGGCAACCAATTTAGATGATGTGTGCTGGTGAGTGAGGTCAGGGCACATGGCTGCGATAATGACCACCCCTTTTATTAAGTTTGTAGATGTAACGACTTTTGTCATCAGGCAGGTGGCTTCTAGTTGATCCTTCTAACTATATGTAAAGGTGTCCTGTTTTCGTTTTTATTATTAATAAAAAACCAAATGTATACATCATTTTGATGCGGATGCTGGAGTAGAGCCTCCATTTTTTACTAGTCTATCCCTTTTGTGGTCGGATCTTTGCTTTGCTTTTCATTGTGTAAGAGCATCTCCAAGCGCAACCCCCAAAAGTAACCCTATCCGTCGTGGCGGTCAGCCCGGGCATGGATTGGGACAGAAACACGCACCCAGGCGCAACCCCCAAATAGGTCTCATCCGTCCGGGCTGACCAGACAACCCCAAACCGAAACCATATGTGGGCAGGGTTTAGGGCCACGCGGACGCGCTTGGGGCGTGCCAGCACGCGGTCGCTGACAACGTGGTCCCACGCGGAGTCAGTTTGACCAACGTCCATGCATCGTTGACTAAGCCGGCGCACTTCTCGCATTCATGGCGCACCGGCGGCACGCCTCCCGATGAAGCATTCTTTGGCTATAAAGATGGTTGCGGACACCAAACCCTAGCCGCATTCCCCTCTTCACAAAATCTATATGCTCCGTTGAACCCTAGCTGCCGCGCCACCATCTTCCTTTGCTCAGACACAATGCTTCGCCGCCTTCCCACCACCTACCCGATGATGACGCTAGAGAAGTGGGTGGCTAAGGTGGTGGCAGATGTGGTCGCGGAGGCGCATGCGCAGGCGCCCGACGCGCAGCCTACCGCGGAGGCGGGCATATGAGGAGTAGCTGGTGCAGCGGACGGGCGCGGAGCAGTAGTCACCGCAGAAGGTCGGCGTCGTCGAGCTTGGAGGGCCGCCAACGTCGTCGAGGTTACCGCGGGGAGCAGTTCCGTGAGCACCTCGTAGTGGAGGCGTAACTCGCAGCACAGAAGGCCGGCAAGCTCCTCCTTTGCGAGTTCCTCCAAAACGACCGGCTCGTGTGGGAACATATCAACGCGACCATCCAGATCCCTGATGCCCGCACCGACGGAGAGGAAATACTAGAAAGGATGATGAAAGCTTATGGCAAATGTTCGACCACGATGGCTCCGCCTCCGACGACTCCGGCGTCATCGTGCTCTCCGATAACGAGTAGATACTAGGAATCCTAGTAACACGTACCACGCTACATACTAGTTTGCATGGATTGTAATAATTTGGTATCTGTGAATGAGGACGATGGTTGGAGTTGCCCCTTTTTGGGAGATGCTCTAATAAACCATGTAATGTGTTTGTATATATGCAGTTTGTATATATGCATTTATGATACATATGTCGGGGTAACGCCTGTGCCAATGCAAGGTTCTTAGCTTGTTTTCATAAAAAATTTGCTGATGTAGTATAGAATTTAATAAAGAGATAGATGCGGTTGTATCTTAGATAAGATACAACCATTGCATGTGACTATAGACAAAAATAGCTATTAGCCCAATCATATGTATGCATGAGACTAAAATCATCAAATGTAGATAAAAAACATCCCATTGAAATGGTTGTCTCTTAAATTATTAATACACCTATGGTAACGTGCTAAAAGACGATGCATTGGCATCGGCCTAATAAACCCAATCATTTTTCTATATTTATTCTAAAAATTTCGTAGTTTGTCCGAGTAAACAGCCAAGCCCTTTATTAACCTTGTTCCAATAATGCAATAAATATAGGCCAAGGAAAGGCGTAAACTCACCCAGCTTGGTGCTCCTGCCTCCTTCTCCTTGGCCGGGGCACTAGGTCCGTCCCATCCAATATGCGCCACATGTTTCACATCCGTAGGGAATCCAATTTGCATATCTTGTTCCTTAGTATCTGGTTATCATTATGTATAATGACAAATATGGAACTTAGGAATTGGGCAAACATATAAAGGATGCCACGTACTGGACTTGTCATGATAAAATGTACACTTCAAACTAAATTTGATGGTGTAAAAAAAAATTTGTACGTACCCATTATGTTAGAGAAATAGCGGAAGGGCCTCAGGATCCCCTTCTTCATCTTTGTGCTCATGTCCCTTTCAGCTACCCTTTTCTAATTTATTTGTGCCCTAGCACACTTCTTGAATCTACGAATTGCTGCAAGAAAACGCACAGCAAACCTTGCAATGAAGGCACATCATTGAATAAATGGGAAATGATCATAGATTCCTATAGGAAAGACTGAAATCAACATAAAGGGATGTCACATTCGAATTCTTACTCTCTTAAGAACCTCAAAACTCAATGGTAACAAGAAACAAATCTGAAACCAATTCTTGTTAACCGGTCCTCTCGCTCCCTCCTCAATGGGCCCACAGCATGTTGCTCCTGCCCCAATCTTTTTCCTCCCAGAATTACGTACGCTAGCTCAATGTTGCGAGACCCTCCGCGTAGCAATGGGCATATGGTTCAGAAACTTATGCCGAGCTCAGCGGAGGGCACATCGCGTCAATCGAATTCCGAGGATAGGAGCAGGAGGAGTTCTAATTTATGTCTAATTTTGTCGAGGGCCAAGAACCCTTTGAGCCGTCTCCTAATATTCAACCATGCATGGGTACCTGTCCTTTTTGTGGCTATATAAGGAGGGTACAGTTATGCAAACCGGGCTGGAGGATGCAGAGGACGTTTAGCTAAAGATAGCCCTCTGGACAAAGATGTCACTGCTAGAAATAACCCTTGTGCTCCTTCCACCATGAGTTACCATGCAATTTGCCGCTTTGTCGGCCAACGTATTTTATTTTTGTATATATAGGTTATCCTGGTCCCAGTTAGTCGATCCCATGGCAACATCAAGGAAGACGACACATTTTGCAAAGCATGTATCTCGCTGTTTTATAAGTTACAACTTTAGTTTGTTTGATAATAGTGACACACATTGTTGGAATTTATACTTAGACTTAGCCCCAAAGCCCAACTAAAATATGAAAGTGTTAGGGCTCATTCATGCATAGTGGAGAGAGTGGAAGTAGAGTTTAGTCCCACATGGCTAGTTGGGAGAGAGTGGCACCACCTTATAAGATGAGCCATTTCATGAGTTGGTGTGACATTAGGAAAGGTGTGTCACACGCGCGCTCCTCCTTCGCAGCCCGCCTCGCCTCGTCACGACGCGGGTTGCGGGAATGAGCCGATAATGTTTATTTGCCTGGTTCGGAAAATTAATAAGTCATTAATTGATAATTAACGCACACGTTAATTGCTAAACCGTTTCTGATTTCTTTTGGGTCGTGGACCCAAACCAACTTGGGCGTGGAGTTACTCCCATGTCTCTGTCAGGCCGAACTATATATACTGGCAGCCGTCAACCCTAGCCGCAACTCCTCATATGGTTTCACACCGTTTTAAACCATTGTGCCGCAACACAAGTCTTCTCCATCCCTCCTTTCGGCGTGCACCGCAAGAAGGGATAGCAGGCTTCTGAAACCCCGCCTCTTGTGATCCTGTACGGGAAGTGGCGATAAGATTTTTGGGAAGCGCAATTGCGTGACTGCTGACAGTAATTACTTCCCCCACGATGACTTCTTCCCGGATCCCGGCAACCTTTTCATCGACGACATGGCCGACAACCTGGATAGTAGATCCACTCCCACCGCATTGTTCGTAATTCTGTCCTACCTATATAAGATCATGCTAGAGTTTCTATTTCTAATGTTTGTTGTAGATTGCATCTATTCGTCTACTGTATTAGATGTTTGCATGATTATTTTAATTGCTACTGTCATGATTTACTTGATGATATTTCAGATTATATCATATGGTAAATTGCTCATATATTCAACAATCCAAAAACCTGATTCCATGCAATTTCCTGCACCGCCTTTTCTTGCGTCAACAAAACTAAAACCCTTTCAAGGGTGTGGACTATAAGAGGTGGCGCACGAGACCAGTGTTATGGTTTCAATCCATGTAGTGCTATGCGGCCACCAAGGGCAATCTTTTGAGACGATCGATACTATGTTTACAAGTTCCCTTCTCGGTGTTGTTGATTATTTCATTGTGGATTCCTATAAATCATTTAGCAACGGCAAGGATATATGTGCTGCACTCGAGGCCAAGTTTCAGGCCTCGGATGTTGACAGCGAGTTGTACGGCATGGAGCAATTCTAGGACAACAAGATAACTGATGAACTTTCTGTTGTTAAAGAGGCTTAGGAGATATGGCCGCTCGCGAAAGAATTCGAGCACTTTAAGTGTATGTTTCCGGACAAATCTGTGGCCATAGGCATTATTGCCGAGCTTCCATCTTCGTGGAGCACCTTTGCTACTTCTCTGAAACACAAGAGATAGGAGTTTTCCATTTTGGACATCATCGGATCTCTTGATGTGGAAGAGAAGGTGAGACCAAAGGATACACGTGCTCGGATTGCTGAGGTAGGTTCTACTGCCCACGTGGTACAGAAGAAAAACTACCAGCCCAACAAGCCTAAATTTAACAGAAATCCGAGTTTAAAGGCAAACCCGATAGCAAGTTAACCCGTCGCACTCTACCGACTTCAAGAATAGGAAGGGGTCCTGCTATGTTTGTGGTGACCCGAGTCATTGGGCCCCAAGATGTCCTAAATGTCATGAATTGCATCGGCTAGAGAATAGCAGCAAGACCGCTAATGTTATCATTGGTGACACTGAGATGAAGTATACTGGGTACGGTATAGTTCCTACTATTTTTTTAGTTTGACATACTTCTGAATGTTTAATTTGCACGTGCCAATGTAGATGTATGCGCTGATGCTTCCATGTTTTCTTCTTACCAGGTCACAGGAATTTCCCATGTGCTGATAGGGAATGTGTCACATACTACTATTCGTGGTGTTGGTACGATCAATTTGAAGTTTACTTTGGGGAAGGCCGTGCGACTGAAGAACGTTCATCATGTGCCCTCCATCAATAATAATCTCGTCAGCGGTTCACGTCTGTGTCGAGACGGTTTAAAGTTGGTTTTTAAGTCCAATAAAGTTGTAATTTCCAAGTATGGACAATTGGTTGGTAAAGACTATGAGTGTGGAGGCTTGTTCCGCCTATCTTAGTCAGATATTTGCACTAAAATTATTAATCATATTTGCCACAATAACGATTCTAATGTTTGTCATTCACGACTTTATCATATTAATTTTTATTGCGGGACGTGATTAGCAAATATTAATTTAATTCTGAAATTCAGTATTGTTAAAGGTTCCAAATGTCAAGTGTGTGTTCAAGCTAAGTAATCTCGCAAGTCCCATAAGACTGTGGAGGCGAGAGACTTGGCACCATTGGAGTTTATACATTCTGATCTTTGTGCGATGAATGGCATGTTGACAAAAGGTGGAAAGAAATATTTCATGAAACTTATTGATGACTCCACTAGATATTGGTATGTGTATCTTCTGAAATATAAAGATGAAGTTTTAACTTACTTCAAGAATTATAAGGCCGAAGTAGAAAATCAACTTGATCATAAAATTAAACGGCTTAGATCTAATCGTGGTGGAGACTATTTTTCCAACGAATTTAATTCATTTTGCACGGAAAACTGTATTATTCATGAGATGACGCCTCTCTACTCACTTAAGTCAAATGGGGTGGTTGAAAGAAAGAACTGAACTCTATCTTATTTGGTTAACGCCATGTTAGATAATCCGGGTCTTGGTGGGGATGAAGGAGTTATGCCCTAGAGGAAAATAATAAAGTTATTTTTATTATTATTATCATAACTCATATATGTTCATAATATGTTTTATATCATGCTATAATTGTATTAAGTAGAAACATTAATGCATGTGTGGTATGAAAGAAAACAGGTCCCCAGTGAGTCTCTATTTCACTAGTCCATTGGAAAACAGATGATCAAGGTTTCCTAATCATGGGCAATTACGTCATTGATAATGGAATCACATTATTGATTGAATGATGTTATGGACACACACCCGACTTATTAAATATCTAGAAAACATAGTACCCAGACTATCAAGTTAGTTTACTATAAAAATAGCAGTACTACCCCCTCTTTAGTTTATAAGAAAATTACATATGCAATAAAACTATTAAGGAAAAATGGTTTAGTACTACTGAAAAAATGCACTTCTAACAAATACCACAAAATTCCATTGGTTTCGTTTACTGCCACGTAAATTGTACTAAATTACCTCCTAATCCCACTTCTCTCTACCACCCGATAATGACCTTCCCACTTAGGACTTTCAAGTCAAACTAGTCAAAAATAAATTCTAAAATGTCCAGAGACTTATAAATAAGTCATTGTTTTATCTAATTTATTGTCTGCCAACATTATTTTCCCGTTTAAAAAATCTCCTTAAAAATCTCTGTTCTTTTTTATGAAAAGTAATAAAAAAGAAAAAAAGGTGAGCTTGACAACCTGCTCCTTCACTTTTGGCCCAAGGCCCTTCCACCCCCACCGATTCTTATCGTCTTCCGAGCAGAACACGCGCGCAAGAGGCGTGAGCACCCCGACGTCGATGTCCACCACCACAACAGGGTCCCCTCTCACCTCCTTAGAGCGTGTGCACTATGTGGTGTTTCTAAGAAAATTACTAGTACTAAGTCTAACAAAATAAAAACTAATACATGTTTAATCACCCTGTGTGGGTCCGGTGTGATAGAAAAAGTTCACTTTTCCTCAAAACTACTACTCCTCTAACTAATGGAGAGATCCCAAATCACCATGCGAAAGTTTGAAATCAACTGGTACTAGGGTCTTCGTTGGAGGAATAGGTAAGGGGATACCTTACCTTGCACCCATATGAACCGGATTATGATGCTGCCGGTTCATAAACCATTTTCCGGTTTATGTTTGGGCCTAGCTGGATAAAGAGAACCCGAAGACGGAGGAAGACCCGGAAGAGCCCGACATAACCCGGAGATAGAAGACGACTCGGCCCAACGCTCGGGAGATGAGTGCGGAGGCCCAAGGCCGGCGAAACAGCCATAGGCTGGACATGAGCATCCGGTTTATGGTATAAACCGGACGGGTAACTAGAGGACCATACCTCACTAGGACTCCGACAACGGGTGTAACCCGGATCGCCTTCTAACCTGGGGGCTCGTCTATTATAAAAAGCGAGACCCTGGGACGTAGAGGAACAAGTTATAAGTGGATAGAAATAGCTCTCGAGACATCGGAAGCGAGAATTGCTCCTTGTAATCGAGACCTTGATTTCCCGATAGTAACAAAGCAGGAGTAGGTTTTTACCCTCAATAGAGGGGCCGAACCTGGGTAAACTCGCGTCTCTCGTTTCCACCTTAACCCTTTCGAGACTTCGCGCAGTAGCAATGGCCTCACGATCTAGTTCTCAGATGAGGACACTTGCCATGAAAACCCCACAATAGTTGGCACCCACAGTGGGGCCGGCTCGCGGAAGCGTCGTTTTTTCGGAAGGATCCTTACCTAGGATCGAGAAGCTCGCAATCGGCTGGCTCAAGAGGAGCCGGCGTGGAAATTATTATAACCATGACACCTGGGGACCGGAATTCGCTTTCGTCTAGTCCAGGATTCGAGTTCCTTTTGGTGGAATACATGTGTTCGTCGGGTTCGTAGGAGGAACCGGCCGGGAGCCGGATAAGGAATCTGACTAGGTTTCTGGAGAAGCCACGATCGTGCGTTCATACGGAGAATCTTCAGTAGGAAACAAAGATGACCATGATGAAACAAGTTATATTCACCGGCTTTTTGAAGATCGAATGGGAGGGAATCTGGAATAGGACCTAGAAAGTTTGGCAGAGACAATTCAACATGCAACCGTCTATATGGCAGGACCGATGTAACACCTGGGGCGTTACCCCTTAGTAGATTGGTTGTTTCTTTTTGCATTGCAATCACATGCATCACATAAGCATTGCATCATGTTTTCCAAACCACTCCAAAATTCCAAAAAAAAAACCAAGCCCTATTTGAAAATCACCCAACAATTTGATATCAAACTAATAACTCCAATGGTTGAAAATAAGTAACCTACATTGTTATTTTGCTGTTTTGTTAATCAATAAAAATATTTTATAAAATTTAAAACACCCCAAACCCTCTTTGAGAAAAAATTCAACTAACACCTTTAAATCAAATTAAACTTTCAAACATGTGAAACTAAGATTAACATTTGCTTTAATTTCTGTTTTGTAACTTAATACAAATGTGATAAAAGAAAAATTCCCCAAAACTCTTTTTCTATCTCTCTCTTACTCTCATCCTTTACAAAAAAAAGAGAGAAGGAAAAAAAAAAAGAGAGGTGAGAGAGGCAGCCCACCCCAACCGTTTTCCCCCTCAGCCCACAGCAACCAGCCCACCTGGGTCTTCTTCCTCGTACGGACGCACCGAAAGGGGGGGGGTGTCGCTGTCTTTTCACCCCCCACCATGGACCACCTGCTCCCGATCCCTACAAGACCACCTAGCCCTACCCTAACCCTATTCTCTCCCCTCCCCTCCTCTGACGCCGCCATCTCCCCTCTCTCTCCCTCCCACCTTTCGTTTCTTTTCCTCTGTTCTGAACCGGACGGGAGAGTCACGGTAGCAGCCGCCGTTTCCGGAGAAATTCGCGGCCGGCTGCCCTCCTCGAGCTTGATCGACGACACCGAGCCCCTCCGGTGAGCCTCCCCTTCCCATTCCCGCCCGTAACTACTGGTTTCGTGTCCGTCTGCGGGTAGTCCCTGTCGGAGCTCCTCCCTGGCTGCCATGGATGCGAGCAGCGCTTCCCTGCTGCTCACGCACGGGAGCCCGACGCACAGGAGCCCCACGCCACGTCCTCCTCGCCTCCTGGCACGCCACGCACATCACCCTGCACTCACACGAACCACCCCACACCCGCGCAGGTCCGCAAGATCGAGGCGCTGCCTCTGATGATCGTCCAGCCCCGTCCCTGTTCTGATCTCTGTCTGCAGTTTTCCCTGCAAAAATTCAGTAACGGTCATTAAACAGGCATAACTTCCTTCAGTTTCATATGCTATCAACACCACAGCATCAGCGCAGTGGCTAGGCCACCCTGCGCGCTCCCATCAGGTCTTGGGTTCGACCCCCCAAGCCCCCCTTTTATTTCCTGTCTTTTTTTTCTTTTCTGCCCGAAATTTCAGAAACAGAGATCTGATCAAATAACTCTAAAATCCATATAAAATTAAATACTGCTCCAATTTGGATGATTCAAAATCCTGTGGCTTCATAATTCTGTGCTCTTTCTATTAATGCCAAGTTTGCAATATATTTCTGTAACAATTTTGGCACTAAATAATTAATTACTAAAAATTCAATAAAAATTGGAAACTTTGGAATTTCATAACTTTAGTTCTACTCATCCAATTTAAGCAAACTTGGGCTCTAAAAATTTGTCTTAACAAACTCTACACATTGGTATTTTATTTGGGCACAATTGAATTAAATTTGAACATGTTTTCCTCTGTTTACTAAAAAGGGCAGAATAAAAGTATTTATGGAAAATGGCATAATAAATTCAGTAATAACCCAAAAATTGTGTTCGATAGCTCTAAATGTTCAGTGAAACATTTGCTACATATTTTCCACCTTTTAAATGCAATTTGTTTCTGTTTTGGATAAATAAAACTAATGCAATTGCTTAATGCTTTAATTAAACCATTTAAATGGTGAAATTCATAACTTGCTCAACTAAATTCCAATTTCAACAAACAAAATATGTTTTCCACTCAAAATGAAACCACCTTTCTGTTTGTAAATTTTGTTTTGCATTTTGGGCAATTAAAATTAAGGTTATTTAATAATCCTTAAAAATGACAAACTAAATGGCATAATTAATAACTTTCAAATGGTTGCTCCAAATTAAATACTCAAAACATGAATTTCATCCAAAATTACATGTCACACTTGAATATCAACTTTGTTTTCTAGTTTGCAACAATTAATTTGAATACTTGTTTCACCTCTTATTTAATGCAATTAAATTGGTAATGGGCTCAACTAAATCATTTTAAAAGTGTTTCTCAACCACTAAAATATGTTTTCCAATCAGATCCATGTTATCAACATGTTCATGCCATTCATATCTCTGTTTGCATCTTATCTTGTGCATTTTAGATTTTGTTATGCATGTTCATCTAAATGACAACATATCGAATGTGTGGGCTAATTAATTCCAACTGTTGCCCCATTCCATTTAAATTGCCTAACTCATCTACATATTGGTTGCCATGCTAAACAACATTTAACTTGATGGTTAGCTAAACAACTTGAACCAATTTCTATTTCTCCGGACTCCGGTTCTGATTAAATTGCTTAAGTTGTTTCCCCTATTGCATCTTGCCATGTCATGCATATAAAATAGGATCATGCTGGATCTTTGCCGTAGTAGTAATTGTTGCATCCGGTGTTTGTTCGAGGTTCGTTGCTTCTTCGCGGATAGGACGTTGAGATGATGTGAGCAACGACAAGTTCTGTGGATGCACCTCTACTTGCCGGATCCCAGGCAAGTATACTCACTTGCTGCCAAAAGGCTGCCTTTCATCACTTGTTACCGATTCTTTCCGTTGTTCTTATTCTAGCCCTATGTTTCGATGCTTGTGTCTCGATCCTATTATATGTTTACCTTGCAGCCATGATATAGCCTTCCTTCCACTTCCTATTAACTGTTGTTTGTTTACCCTGTTGGCCCTCGTGTCGTAGTTGCATGCTTAGTGTTGTTTGCGCTCAAGTCTTGTTGTTCCTTTCATATCACCTGATTAGTTTGATAGTTGGGTTTCAACTCAATCAACAACCTGTTAATGTTTTGGGTAATAATAATTTGATGATAAGGCACCGGCAGGAGGCCCGGGTTAGGGTTTTGGAGCCTGCTAGTGTCGAACTTAATTAGGAAAAGAGTCTTGTCTACTGATCCATGATGAGCGTGCTCACCGCATCCGGGTGGTGGTATGGAACCCCCCTCGACTTAGACCCGATTTGCAGCTTGTCCGAAGAGCCACACTTAGTTCGGGTGTTCCATTTGCTCCCTGCATAATGGGTGGATCCCCCATGGTTACTGGTGATGATGATGATGCATATAGGGTGAGGCCCGTAGTGCCGGGGTGTTGTGTCCTGCGGGAGTTTTGCACACCTGCGCTGAGTATTCGGCTGCGTGGCTGGGACCTTATAGCTCCGTGGCTCCTAGGATGGGTTGTAGAGACGGTTTGGGTCGTGTCGAGCCAACCTGAGTTTTAGTTGGTGGCTTGAGTGTGTACGGGTACTGGAGCACACCCTGCAGGGATAAATCTTCTCGAGAAGCCGTGTTTTCCGCGGTTATGGATTACTTGGTGAAAGTACTGGCTAACAAGTACCCAGACAACTTACACCTAATGATAATAACTTGACTAGTAATAGTCTTATTGACACAATAAGTTGAACACCATTAATCCAACAGTGTGAGTTATCCTTGGGTTGCTTCCTTAGTAGGGGGTGACATTGGATGGGTATTGTTTGGTGAGTAGTTGTAGTTGGTTCCGATACGCTATCTTATCTTCTTTCTGTTAGTTGGAAGTTGCAGCGTGTTTCTGTAGTTGGTTAGTGCAGCCCGCTGCCGCTTATTTGCAATAATCCCTTCCTTTCCGTTGAACCCAAAGTATTTGTATCTTGTGATGACTGGCTACGCCGGTATCTTGTGAGTATGGGTTATCCACTTGCCAGTACTTAACCGTACTGACCCACGAATCCTTTTTCGTGGCTGCATATTCAACATTGCAGTCAACAGGTTTGAAGTCTGACGACGTTAGCTTGGGAATCCCTCCGGCTTGGCCTCGGCAGGGATTGGACGCTCTCGGTTATCTTCAGGACTCTTAGTCCAATTTGTATCTTGTCCTTAGTCGGACACTATGTTGTTTCTTCCGCTGTTATTTGGATCTTTGTATTGTATCAGTTGTATCCTTGACTCGTTTGAGTCATCTTGTATATATCTCTTCTGTTGTTGTTGTGGATTATTCGTGAACTGTTGTAATGTTATCACAAGTGGCAACCTGGAATCGGTTATTATGCTGATTTGGCGGGAATGCTGAAATCTGCATAGTGCCCGATCCCGGGGCGTCACAAATGGTATCAGAGCATGGTTCCGATTCCCAATGTTGTTTCGATACGAATGGTTATCGAAGCAACGGGTCCGCAAAGCCTGTAGGATAACCTCGCTAACGGTCGTTGTTTCTAGAGTGTCAAAAACTATTTCTGCTAAACTATTTTCGAAACCTCTCAATAGGATTCTTGTTTTCTCCTTATCTCTATTCTACTTCTCCTTCTATCTCATTTGTTTTGGAGTCTACTCTCGTACTCAATCTTTCAAAGTGTTAGGATCCTACGTGGGTGGACGTTTTCTGAGCCTTTAACCTAATAGGTTCGATCATCGAAAGATTCCTGGTGGAAGAACATCGTCGTCTCTCCGAGCAAGAATCTCTTGTTAGTGGTGTCTAGAAACCCTTGTTAGTGGCGTCGAGGAGATCAACTGGAAGCATGAAGAATCGTTAGTTGAACTTCTTTCCCCTCCCGGGTTAGCAGGTGGATTGCGAGGGCGCAATCCCTTGTTAGTGGTGTCGTCTGTAACACCTGGGGAGTTACCCCTTAGTAGATTGGTTGTTTCTTTTTGCATTGCAATCACATGCATCACATAAGCATTGCATCATGTTTTCCAAACCACTCCAAAATTCCAAAAAAAAAAAACCAAGCCCTATTTGAAAATCACCCAACAATTTGATATCAAACTAATAACTCCAATGGTTGAAAATAAGTAACCTACATTGTTATTTTGCTGTTTTATTAATCAATAAAAATATTTTATAAAATTTAAAACACCCCAAACCCTCTTTGAGAAAAAATTCAACTAACACCTTTAAATCAAATTAAACTTTCAAACTTGTGAAACTAAGATTAACATTTGCTTTAATTTCTGTTTTGTAACTTAATACAAATGTGATAAAAGAAAAATTCCCCAAAACTCTTTTTCTATCTCTCTCTTACTCTCATCCTTTACAAAAAAAAAGAGAGAAGGAAAAAAAAAAGAGAGGTGAGAGAGGCAGCCCACCCCAACCGTTTTTCCCCCTCAGCCCACAGCAACCAGCCCACCTGGGTCTTCTTCCTCGTACGGACGCACCGAAAGGGGGGGTGTCGCTGTCTTTTCACCCCCCACCATGGACCACCTGCTCCCGATCCCTACAAGACCACCTAGCCCTACCCTAACCCTAATGCTCTCCCCTCCCCTCCTCTGCCGCCGCCATCTCCCCTCTCTCTCCCTCCCACCTTTTGTTTCTTTTCCTCTGTTCTGAACCGGACGGGAGAGTCACGGTAGCAGCCGCCGTTTCCGGAGAAATTCGCGGCCGGCTGCCCTCCTCGAGCTTGATCGACGACACCGAGCCCCTCCGGTGAGCCTCCCCTTCCCATTCCCGCCCGTAACTACTGGTTTCGTGTCCATCTGCGGGTAGTCCCTGTCGGAGCTCCTCCCTGGCTGCCATGGATGCGAGCAGCGCTTCCCTGCTGCTCACGCACGGGAGCCCGACGCACAGGAGCCCCACGCCACGTCCTCCTCGCCTCCTGGCACGCCACGCACATCACCCTGCACTCACACGAACCACCCCGCACCCGCGCAGGTCCGCAAGACCGAGGCGCTGCCTCTGATGATCGTCCAGCCCCGTCCCTGTTCCGATCTCTGTCTGCAGTTTTCCCTGCAAAAATTCAGTAACGGTCGTTAAACAGGCATAACTTCCTTCAGTTTCATATGCTATCAACACCACAGCATCAGCGCAGTGGCTAGGCCACCCTGCGCGCTCCCATCAGGTCCTGGGTTCGACCCCCCCAAGCCCCCCTTTTATTTCCTGTCTTTTTTTTCTTTTCTGCCCGAAATTTCAGAAACAGAGATCTGATCAAATAACTCTAAAATCCATATAAAATTAAATACTGCTCCAATTTGGATGATTCAAAATCCTGTGGCTTCATAATTCTGTGCTCTTTCTATTAATGCCAAGTTTGCAATATATTTCTGTAACAATTTTGGCACTAAATAATTAATTACTAAAAATTCAATAAAAATTGGAAACTTTGGAATTTCATAACTTTAGTTCTACTCATCCAATTTAAGCAAACTTGGGCTCTAAAAATTTGTCTTAACAAACTCTACACATTGGTATTTTATTTGGGCACAATTGAATTAATTTTGAACATGTTTTCCTCTGTTTACTAAAAAGGGCAGAATAAAAGTATTTATGGAAAATGGCATAATAAATTCAATAATAACCCAAAAATTGTGTTCGATAGCTCTAAATGTTCAGTGAAACATTTGCTACATGTTTTCCACCTTTTCAATGCAATTTGTTTCTGTTTTGGATAAATAAAACTAATGCAATTGCTTAATGCTTTAATTAAACCATTTAAATGGTGAAATTCATAACTTGCTCAACTAAATTCCAATTTCAACAAACAAAAGATGTTTTCCACTCAAAATGAAACCACCTTTCTGTTTGTCAATTTGGTTTTGCATTTTGGGCAATTAAAATTAAGGTTATTTAATAATCCTTAAAAATGACAAACTAAATGGCATAATTAATAACTTTCAAATGGTTGCTCCAAATTAAATACTCAAAACATGAATTTCATCCAAAATTACATGTCACACTTGAATATCAACTTTGTTTTCTGGTTTGCAACAATTAATTTGAATACTTGTTTCACCTCTTATTTAATGCAATTAAATTGGTAATGGGCTCAACTAAATCATTTTAAAAGTGTTTCTCAACCACTAAAATATGTTTTCCAATCAGATCCATGTTATCAACATGTTCATGCCATTCATATCTCTGTTTGCATCTTATCTTGTGCATTTTAGATTTTGTTATGCATGTTCATCTAAATGACAACATATGGAATGTGTGGGCTAATTAATTCCAACTATTGCCCCATTCCATTTAAATTGCCTAACTCATCTACATATTGGTTGCCATGCTAAACAACATTTAACTTGATGGTTAGCTAAACAACTTGAACCAATTCCTATTTCTCCGGACTCCGGTTCCGATTAAATTGCTTAAGTTGTTTCCCCTGTTGCATCTTGCCATGTCATGCATATAAAATAGGATCATGCTGGATCTTTGCCGTAGTAGTAATTGTTGCATCCGGTGTTTGTTCGAGGTTCGTTGCTTCTTCGCGGATAGGACGTTGAGATGATGTGAGCAACGACAAGTTCTGTGGATGCACCTCTACTTGCCGGATCCCAGGCAAGTATACTCACTTGCTGCCAAAAGGCTGCCTTTCATCACTTGTTACCGATTCTTTCCGTTGTTCTTATTCTAGCCCTATGTTTCGATGCTTGTGTCTCGATCCTATTATATGTTTACCTTGCAGCCATGATATAGCCTTCCTTCCACTTCCTATTAACTGTTGTTTGTTTACCCTGTTGGCCCTCGTGTCGTAGTTGCATGCTTAGTGTTGTTTGCGCTCAAGTCTTGTTGTTCCTTTCATATCACCTGTTTAGTTTGATAGTTGGGCTTCAACTCTATCGCACCCTGATTTCTAGGGGATACTCATCGGGCCGAACTGGATAGCAGGTGCTTGGATTATGGGGCATAACTCCTCCCACGTCCCAGCTTCCTGGTAGGCCTGCGCTTATGCGCGACAACACAAGCCCTGCTATTCCATCGTCGATGTAAACTATCCACTAGAGATCAAAGGCACTTCCGTCGACGTACTTCAAACCATACACACATGGTACGTCAACAGCGTTGAACAACTGATATCACAACAGATCTCTATGACACAAAAGATTGAAATAAGGTTGCAAATGGCTCTCATTAGAGCAGAGATAGCAAATACAATCATTCAGAGGGCACATGCCCCAACAATACATCATTACAATACAGCGGAAGCATTCAACATGTCTGAGTACAGACAAGAACCAAATAGGCCTAAGAGGCCGGGAACGAAAAGACGGAGCCCATCCACGAAGTCTCGGATCCTGCCCGGGTCCGCTATCTACTCGTCAGCAGTCTCGTCATACTCCACGTAGTAGCCACCATGTAGATCCTCGAAACGTCGGTCTGCGGAAACCACAGCCCCAAAGGGGTCAGTACATAAACGTACTGGCAAGCAAGACTCACAGTTCACCAAAGTGTATCCCGTCAACACCAAGCACAGATGCCTTGGGTTCAACGGGAGAGAGGGGATATAAAAGATGCTGCAACTGGCTGCGCTAACCAACTACAGAAATCTATAACTTCCAACTAACAGAAAGGAGATAAGATCGAGGATTGTAACCAACTGAAAGATAACTTCAAACAAACCCATCCTGGATCTCGCCCCTTATCTAAAGAAGCAATCCGAGGATAACTCACACAGTTGTAATAAGGTGAATCAAATTATTGTGCCATCAACCTATTACTAGTCAAGTTATTAATCATTGGGTGTAACATGTTTGATCATTATGTTTAAGTTGTCCTGAGTACTTGTTAGCCAGTACTTTCACCAAGTAATCCATAACCGCGGAAAACACGGCTTCTTGAGAAGATTATCCCTGCAGGGTTGCACCAATTTAGCCGTACACGCATGAATAACCCGCCAGATGGGAAATCACCCCACCAAGCGAGGTACTCAACACAACCAACCCTTCTTCGCATCAAGCCCAAAGCACCGCGTGCTGTGCGTGCGCGGCTAATCGAGCCCCCCGAAGAAAAGGAGGACCCTCATAGCACTGGAAGACCACGCCGCCCTAAATGCCGACTACGAAAGTTCCACCCGGGCGCCAAGGGCTCGCAAGATCATGCATGCAGCAAATGGAAAGCCCGAACTAGTACGGCGATTTGGACGAGATGCGAATCGGGTCAAGTTGAGGGGGGCGCCCATACTCGCTTCCCACATGCGGGTAGTGCGCTCATCATGGATCAGTAGAGAAGACCCTTTTCCTAATTAGGGGGTCGACACTAGCAGGCCTCAAAACCACCCTGGGCCTCCTGCCGGTGCCTTATCATCAAATTTATTATTGGTAATAACATTTGCATGATTGATTGATTAAACATCGAGCCCCCAGACCGTAAAAGAGTAGTAACAGAAAGTAACGGGTAACAGACTCGAGCAAAACAACCTAAGCATGCTAGTAAGACACTGGCTCAACCAAGGGGTGATAGGAGTGGAGGTGAGGCAATATCGAGGTTAAGGGATTCATGTGATGGGTTCGTAATAGAAACAACTACTACTAAGGCTAGAAGAAAAGAACAACGGAAAGTATCGGTAATCAATGTTGAAAGGAACACGATGGTTCATGTGAGTGATAACTTTCCTGCAAAACCCAGTAGCCTGGTACTGAGCTAACTCCTTAGAAGGGGTGTCGTAAGGATCGTCGGTCTCAACGTCGTCGTATATCCGGGAAGAAGAAAACAAACAAGGCAGAAAGATAAACAATCAATAACATGGCATAGTGCACAGACATGGGATGATGCATGACCATTTAATTGATGCATAGAAATAAACTAGTTGACAAGATTGAAACAGGATTAAATGGACCCACATGCAATTGGATTGCATATGAAAAGCCCATGAATTATGGTTGAATTAATTGTTTTACAACTAATCAAATTGTGTAAGTGAATTAGCATGATGCATGGATGAGGAAAACAGCAAAATAACAACAATAACAATGATAGATGCAAGTGAAAAAGGATTGGAACAAGTTTTGGAAATCATTGATTAAGTTTGGAAAGTTTAATTGTTGTTTTCATCAAGTTTAATTGTTCAAAATAGATAACAAAGTTTAGATTTGATAAGAACACACAATTTTGGGTGGATTACATGTTTCACTTGTTGAAAAAGGATTTGGAATAATTTATTTATGAATTAAACAAGTGTAAGCAAGAATTAAATGAAATCAACTTAAACATGAACTTATTTGAATTTTTATTTGTTCAAAACATTAAGTGAGATTCATATTTGAAAAGTTTATGCTTTTTATGGTTTGAAAACATATTTTATATGTCCCAAAAGAATTTGTTTTGATCAAGTTATGAATTTAACAATATTAAATGAGTTAAACAAGGTTTAAATCATTTAACCAATTTTAATTATTCAAATCATGAAACAAATTTTATATTTGAAAAGGTGGTTTAATTTTGCATGGAAAACATATTTCATTTGTGGAAATTGGATTTAAAATGAGCAAGTTATTATTTTGGCAATTTTAAATGCAATAATTAAGAAACAGTTGTTTTAAGCAATTTAAAATATTCAAAACAGCAAACAAAATTTATATTTGGAAAGTACATGAAAAGTTGATTGGAAAACATATTTGGTTTGTTGAATTTGGAATTTTTATGAACAAGTTATGAATTTTGCAAGTTTAAGTGAATTTGACAAGTTTTCAAATTTTGCACCAATTTAAAATATTCAAAACAGTAAACAAATTTTATATTTGGATAGAACATTTAATTTGGGACAGAAAACATATTTAAAAAGTTAAATTTGGAGTTACAATGATTTTCTTATGCAATTTACAAGATTTTGGGTGAATCTGCCATTTTTAGTGAAACAGGGACTTAGAAAAAAATTATTGCAGGGCTAGAAATAATTGCCAGGGGCCTAGGTGTGATTTCCTATAAGTTCTGTGACCAAAACATTGCAAAACAATAAAAGGTGGCTTATTGGTGGGAGGTGGGATTCGACCCTGGGACCTCCCACTATGTGGTGGTGGTGCTAACCAGTGGGATGGGTGCGGTTTTGTGATAGAAGGGGGGTGGCGAGGAGGTTAAGGTGTAGCTGCGGACTGTTTTTCTGAATTAAAACGGAAAAGAGCAGGGAAGTGTGGGGGCTGGGATTTGATCCTAGGACGTGGGGCTTGCGCGCGGTGGGTTGATACCAGTAGGGTAGCTGCTCTGGTTGTTGACAGAGAGGGAACCGGGGAAGGTTGAGGTTCAGGTCTCGGTATTTTTCTGAAAAAAAAAACAACTGAACGGACTGAACCACACGGACAGAGATCGACAGAGGTCGTTCCATGGCTGCAGCGGCTGCTCGCCGGAGAGAAAATAGGGAGGCGCCGTGGGGGGAGCTGTGGGGTGCGGCCCTAGAGGAGAGGAGGGAGGAGGGCGAGAGGAGGAAGGGGAGCGGAGGTGCGGCCTCACCTTCGAGCGATTGGAGGCGAGGCGGTCGAGGCAGGTAGTCGCTGCAGCGGCCGGCGGGAATCGGGGACGGCGGCGGTGGCTCGATGCTTCCCGGTCCAATCCGAGAGGTGGAGGAGCGAGGGGGAGGTGGGGCGGATCCATTCCCGCTGTCGCTCGGCTCCGGCGGTGACTAGGTCGACGGCGGTGTGAAGATCAAGCTCCGGCCATGGCTTGCTTCGGTGGAAGGAACAGGTACAGAGAGGAAAATCGTGGAGGGAAAAAGGAGTATGGCGGCGGCGGCTGGAGGAGGAAGAAGAAAGCTAGGGTTTCGGAGGGGGATAGAAATAGAGGAGGAGGGGGAGCAGGTAGGGGGGAACGTGGCGTTTTCCCCTCCACAGGAGCTTACCTGCTCCCTGCTCTCGTCCGTACGAGGAAGACGAAGGACAGGTGGGGTACTGGGCCAACATAAAAATAGGTAGATGGGCTGGGATGCTGGGCTGCTCCCTCTCCTGCGTTTCTTTTCTTTTTATTTTGCTTTCTCCCTTTTTTTTGTAGCAAGTTAGAAAAGGAAGAAAAACATAAGATTTTGGTTAGCAAAAATGTTATAAAAATTTAGTTAAGCTAGTTGGGTTAGAAGAAAACATTAGCCAAGTTTTGTTTTCAGAAAACTTTAAAATTGCTTGATGTTTGTTTGAAATTCAAATTTGGATGCATTTTAATTAAGTGATCATTTAATAAAACAAACTTTGAATAGGGGAACCCCTATGATTAATTTGATTAAAAAAATTAGTTGATTGGCTTGTTAAAGTTTATAACTTCAAAAGTGGTTCTGTTTGAAATACATTTGGTTTGAATTTGAGTAATTTGGAAATTAATAGATTAATATTGAAAACAAGGATTTTAATAGGGTGAACCCTATTGATTAAAGTGATTAAAATGAGTTTGATTGGTTTGGAGATTTGTTATAAACTCAAGTTGATTGATGTTTTGAAGATTTGATTTGAATTTGAAATGATTTGGAATTAATTGATTGAATTAATTGTTTGATTAAAACCAACAATTTAATAAGTGATCAACATGGAATAAAATGGAGCAAATTGGTTGTTTTCATTTGTGATTTTTATTCCAAAAGTTGTAACAGAACAAGTATGAAAACAAAGCAGTTGAAATTGTTTGATTTTCATTGTAAAAACAAAGAATAACAGATGCAAAACAAAAGAAACAAATGCAACAATATGATGACATGATGCAATACCTTAATAACAAGAAATCAAACATTCTAAATGGTAGGTTTTCATACTTGGGCTGTTACAAAACGCCCCCCCTTGAAGGAATCGCGCCCCGAGATTCCTACTGAGAAAAGAAAAGTCCGGATACTTCTTGGGAAGATCCACTTGAGCTGTGACACGTGAAACACATCATGCACCTTGGATAGACGTCAGGGAAATAGCAAACCACCGGAACATTTTCAAGTAAAGGGAGAGGTTTTTGTATCTAGTGTGTATAGCTGGATAGAATTTGATTCATTTGGAGAATAGACTATCTGTAATAAGGGTGGAACAGAGTTATTGGCATCAAATCAATACCAAGAATGGCATCAATGTCAGAATTTCCCAGCAACTTGAGAGAAACAAGGAATATGTGGCCTTTAATTAGAATTTGATTTCTGTGACTGAACTTGGAAGTCAACATTTGAGATCCTGGGGAGTGAACGGTGATCTGATTGCTTAGTGGAACCACATCTAGGTTGTATGTTGCGGAAAAGATCTTTGACACAAAGGAATGTGATGCTCCGGTATCAAACAACACTTTAGCTGAAACAGAGTTTAGCAGATGAACGGGGAAACTTTGATTAGACGCCGGTAGAAAAATTGAAGTGGAAAACAACAACAAGATTTCAACAGACGAAAAGGATGTTGAGAGAACAGGATAACGAAGCAACATTGGGAAAACGAGAACAAAACTCCTGAGGTACTACGGAAAAACCCATCCGGGCTTCTAGAGGATCAATATCTACTGCTTAAGGAATAGAGGATTTTCTTCCAGGGCTTACACGCCTCCGTTCTCAATCGTGAGTAGGCAACATGATAAATCATGTCACAACCACCTCCATTCCTATGGTCTAGTAGATATAACTATCCCAGAGAAACCAGAATACGTGAAATCCTAACTTGAAAGTTTAGATGAGAAGGGAAAAACAACGTTGCACTTCCTTACCAGAAAAGGGAGGGTGGGTGGGGAAAGAAGAAAAAGAACAGAATTCCTACTCTCACGTTTCGTTTTTCCTATATAGCTACAAAATAGTTTCTAGACTCAACTGCGACCAGTAAAAAGGGATCCTACAGGCAGACAGGCTCTGATACCATTTGTCGCACCCTGATTTCTAGGGGATACTCATCGGGCCGAACTGGATAGCAGGTGCTTGGATTATGGGGCATAACTGCTCCCACGTCCCAGCTTCCTGGTAGGCCTGCGCTTATGCGCGACAACACAAGCCCTGCTATTCCATCGTCGATGTAAACTATCCACTAGAGATCAAAGGCACTTCCGTCGACGTACTTCAAACCATACACACATGGTACGTCAACGGCGTTGAACAACTGATATCACAACAGATCTCTACGACACAAAAGATTGAAATAAGGTTGCAAATGGCTCTCATTAGAGCAGAGATAGCAAATACAATCATTCAGAGGGCACATGCCCCAACAATACATCATTACAATACAGCGGAAGCATTCAACATGTCTGAGTACAGACAAGAACCAAATAGGCCTAAGAGGCCGGGAACGAAAAGACGGAGCCCATCCACGAAGTCTCGGATCCTGCCCGGGTCCGCTATCTACTCGTCAGCAGTCTCGTCATACTCCACGTAGTAGCCACCATGTAGATCCTCGAAACGTCGGTCTGCGGAAACCACAGCCCCAAAGGGGTCAGTACATAAACGTACTGGCAAGCAAGACTCACAGTTCACCAAAGTGTATCCCGTCAACACCAAGCACAGATGCCTTGGGTTCAACGGAAGAGAGGGGATATAAAAGATGCTGCAACTGGCTGCGCTAACCAACTACAGAAATCTATAACTTCCAACTAATAGAAAGGAGATAAGATCGAGGATTGTAACCAACTGAAAGATAACTTCAAACAAACCCATCCTGGATCTCGCCCCTTATCCAAAGAAGCAATCCGAGGATAACTCACACAGTTGTAATAAGGTGAATCAAGTTATTGTGCCATCAACCTATTACTAGTCAAGTTATTAATCATTGGGTGTAACATGTTTGATCATTATGTTTAAGTTGTCCTGAGTACTTGTTAGCCAGTACTTTCACCAAGTAATCCATAACCGCGGAAAACACGGCTTCTCGAGAAGATTATCCCTGCAGGGTTGCACCAATTTAGCCGTACACGCATGAATAACCCGCCAGATGGGAAATCACCCCACCAAGCGAGGTACTCAACACAACCAACCCTTCTTCGCATCAAGCCCAAAGCACCGCGTGCTATGCGTGCGCGGCTAATCGAGCCCCCCGAAGAAAAGGAGGACCCTCATAGCACTGGAAGACCACGCCGCCCTAAATGCCGACTACGAAAGTTCCACCCGGGCGCCAAGGGCTCGCAAGATCATGCATGCAGCAAATGGAAAGCCCGAACTAGTACGGCGATTTGGACGAGATGCGAATCGGGTCAAGTTGAGGGGGCGCCCATACTCGCTTCCCACATGCCGGTAGTGCGCTCATCATGGATCAGTAGACAAGACCCTTTTCCTAATTAGGGGGTCGACACTAGCAGGCCTCAAAACCACCCTGGGCCTCCTGCCGGTGCCTTATCATCAAATTTATTATTGGTAATAACATTTGCATGATTGATTGATTAAACATCGAGCCCCCAGACCGTAAAAGAGTAGTAACAGAAAGTAACGGGTAACAGACTCGAGCAAAACAACCTAAGCATGCTAGTAAGACACTGTCTCAACCAAGGGGTGATAGGAGTGGAGGTGAGGCAATATCGAGGTTAAGGGATTCATGTGATGGGTTCGTAACAGAAACAACTACTACTAAGGCTAGAAGAAAAGAACAACGGAAAGTATCGGTAATCAATGTTGAAAGGAACACGATGGTTCATGTGAGTGATAACTTGCCTGCAAAACCCAGTAGCCTGGTACTGAGCTAACTCCTTAGAAGGGGTGTCGTAAGGATCGTCGGTCTCAACATCGTCGTATATCCGGGAAGAAGCAAACAAACAAGGCAGAAAGATAAACAATCAATAACATGGCATAGTGCACAAACATGGGATGATGCATGACCATTTAATTGATGCATAGAAATAAACTAGTTGACAAGATAGAAACAGGATTAAATGGACCCACATGCAATTGGATTGCATATGAAAAGCCCATGAATTATGGTTGAATTAATTGTTTTACAACTAATAAAATTGTGTAAGTGAATTAGCATGATGCATGGATGAGGAAAACATCAAAATAACAACAATAACAATGATAGATGCAAGTGAAAAAGGATTGGAACAAGTTTTGGAAATCATTGATTAAGTTTGGAAAGTTTGGTTACTTAAAACATGTCACACAAGTAATTGTTGTTTTCATCAAGTTTAATTGTTCAAAATAGATAACAAAGTTTAGATTTTATAAGAACACACAATTTTGGGTGGATTACATGTTTCACTTGTTGAAAAAGGATTTGGAATAATTTATTTATGAATTAAACAAGTGTAAGCAAGAATTAAATGAAATCAACTCAAACATGAACTTATTTGAATTTTTATTTGTTCAAAACATTAAGTGAGATTCATATTTGAAAAGTTTATGCTTTTTATGGTTTGAAAACATATTTTATATGTCCCAAAAGAATTTGTTTTGATCAAGTTATGAATTTAACAATATTAAATGATTTAAACAAGGTTTAAATCATTTAACCAATTTTAATTATTCAAATCATGAAACAAATTTTATATTTGAAAAGGTGGTTTAATTTTGCATGGAAAACATATTTCATTTGTGGAAATTGGATTTAAAATGAGCAAGTTATTATTTTGGCAATTTTAAATGCAATAATTAAGAAACAGTTGTTTTCAGCAATTTAAAATATTCAAAACAGCAAACAAAATTTATATTTGGAAAGTACATGAAAAGTTGATTGGAAAACATATTTGGTTTGTTGAATTTGGAATTTTTATGAACAAGTTATGAATTTTGCAAGTTTAAGTGAATTTGACAAGTTTTCAAATTTTGCACCAATTTAAAATATTCAAAACAGTAAACAAATTTTATATTTGGATAGAACATTTAATTTGGGACAGAAAACATATTTAAAAAGTTAAATTTGGAGTTACAATGATTTTCTTATGCAATTTACAAGATTTGGGGTGAATCTGCCATTTTTAGTGAAACAGGGACTTAGAAAAAAATTATTGCAGGGCTAGAAATAATTGCCAGGGGCCTAGGTGTGATTTCCTATAAGTTCTGTGACCAAAACATTGCAAAACAATAAAAGGTGGTTTATTGGTGGGAGGTGGGATTCGACCCTGGGACCTCCCACTGTGTGGTGGTGGTGCTAACCAGTGGGATGGGTGCGGTTTTGTGATAGAAGGGGGGTGGCGAGGAGGTTAAGGTGTAGCTGCGGACTGTTTTTCTGAATTAAAACGGAAAAGAGCAGGGAAGTGTGGGGGCTGGGATTTGATCCTAGGACGTGGGGCTTGCGCGCGGTGGGTTGATACCAGTAGGGTAGCTGCTCTGGTTGTTGACAGAGAGGGAACCGGGGAAGGTTGAGGTTCAGGTCTCGGTATTTTTCTGAAAAAAAAAACAACTGAACGGACTGAACCACACGGACAGAGATCGACAGAGGTCGTTCCATGGCTGCAGCGGCTGCTCGCCGGAGAGAAAATAGGGAGGCGCCGTGGGGGGAGCTGTGGGGTGCGGCCCTAGAGCAGAGGAGGGAGGAGGGCGAGAGGAGGAAGGGGAGCGGAGGTGCGGCCTCACCTTCGAGCGATTGGAGGCGAGGCGGTCGAGGCAGGTAGTCGCTGCAGCGGCCGGCGGGAATCGGGGACGGCGGCGGTGGCTCGATGCTTCCCGGTCCAATCCGAGAGGTGGAGGAGCGAGGGGGAGGTGGGGCGGATCCATTCCCGCTGTCGCTCGGCTCCGGCGGTGACTAGGTCGACGGCGGTGTGAAGATCAAGCTCCGGCCATGGCTTGCTTCGGTGGAAGGAACAGGTATAGAGAGCAAAACGTGGAGGGAAAAAGGAGTATGGCGGCGGCGGCTGGAGGAGGAAGAAGAAAGCTAGGGTTTCGGAGGGGGATAGAAATAGAGGAGGAGGGGGAGCAGGTAGGGGGGAACGTGGCGTTTTCCCCTCCACAGGAGCTTACCTGCTCCCTGCTCTCGTCCGTACGAGGAAGACGAAGGACAGGTGGGGTACTGGGCCAACAGAAAAATAGGTAGATGGGCTGGGATGCTGGGCTGCTCCCTCTCCTGCGTTTCTTTTCTTTTTATTTTGCTTTCTCCCTTTTTTTTGTAGCAAGTTAGAAAAGGAAGAAAAACATAAGATTTTGGTTAGCAAAAATGTTATAAAAATTTAGTTAAGCTAGTTGGGTTAGAAGAAAACATTAGCCAAGTTTTGTTTTCAGAAAACTTTAAAATTGCTTGATGTTTGTTTGAAATTCAAATTTGGATGCATTTTAATTAAGTGATCATTTAATAAAACAAACTTTGAATAGGGGAACCCCTATGATTAATTTGATTAAAAAAATTAGTTTATTGGCTTGTTAAAGTTTATAACTTCAAAAGTGGTTCTGTTTGAAATACATTTGGTTTGAATTTGAGTAATTTGGAAATTAATAGATTAATATTGAAAACAAGGATTTTAATAGGGTGAACCCTATTGATTAAAGTGATTAAAATGAGTTTGATTGGTTTGGAGATTTGTTATAAACTCAAGTTGATTGATGTTTTGAAGATTTGATTTGAATTTGAAATGATTTGGAATTAATTGATTGAATTAATTGTTTGATTAAAACCAACAATTTAATAAGTGATCAACATGGAATAAAATGGAGCAAATTGGTTGTTTTCATTTGTGATTTTTATTCCAAAAGTTGTAACAGAACAAGTATGAAAACAAAGCAGTTGAAATTGTTTGATTTTCATTGTGAAAACAAAGAATAACAGATGCAAAACAAAAGAAACAAATGCAACAATATGATGACATGATGCAATACCTTAATAACAAGAAATCAAACATTCTAAATGGTAGGTTTTCATACTTGGGCTGTTACAAACTCAATCAACAACCTGTTAATGTTTTGGGTAATAATAATTTGATGATAAGGCACCGGCAGGAGGCCCGGGTTAGGGTTTTGGAGCCTGCTAGTGTCGAACTTAATTAGGAAAAGAGTCTTGTCTACTGATCCATGATGAGCGTGCTCACCGCATCCGGGTGGTGGTATGGAACCCCCCTCGACTTAGACCTGATTTGCAGCTTGTCCGAAGAGCCACACTTAGTTCGGGTGTTCCATTTGCTCCCTGCATAATGGGTGGATCCCCCATGGTTACTGGTGATGATGATGATGCATATAGGGTGAGGCCCGTAGTGCCGGGGTGTTGTGTCCTGCGGGAGTTTTGCACACCTTCGCTGAGTATTCGGCTGCGTGGCTGGGACCTTATAGCTCCGTGGCTCCTAGGATGGGTTGTAGAGACGGTTTGGGTCGTGTCGAGCCAACCTGAGTTTTAGTTGGTGGCTTGAGTGTGTACGGGTACTGGAGCACACCCTGCAGGGATAAATCTTCTCGAGAAGCCGTGTTTTCCGCGGTTATGGATTACTTGGTGAAAGTACTGGCTAACAAGTACTCAGACAACTTACACCTAATGATAATAACTTGACTAGTAATAGTCGTATTGACACAATAAGTTGAACACCATTAATCCAACAGTGTGAGTTATCCTTGGGTTGCTTCCTTAGTAGGGGGTGACATTGGATGGGTATTGTTTGGTGAGTAGTTGTAGTTGGTTCCGATACGCTATCTTATCTTCTTTCTGTTAGTCGGAAGTTGTAGCGTGTTTCTGTAGTTGGTTAGTGCAGCCCGCTGCCGCTTATTTGCAATAATCCCTTCCTTTCCGTTGAACCCAAAGAATTTGTATCTTGTGATGACTGGCTACGCCGGTATCTTGTGAGTATGGGTTATCAAATTGCCAGTACTTAACCGTACTGACCCACGAATCCTTTTTCGTGGCTGCATATTCAACATTGCAGTCAACAGGTTTGAAGTCTGACGACGTTAGCTTGGGAATCCCTCCGGCTTGGCCTGGGCAGGGATTGGACGCTCTCGGTTATCTTCAGGACTCTTAGTCCAATTTGTATCTTGTCCGTAGTCGGACACTATGTTGTTTCTTCCGCTGTTATTTGGACCTTTGTATTGTATCAGTTGTATCCTTGACTCGTTTGAGTCGTCTTGTATATATCTCTTCTGTTGTTGTTGTGGATTATTCGTGAACTGTTGTAATGTTATCACAAGTAGCAACCTGGAATCGGTTATTATGCTGATTTGGCGGGAATGCTGAAATCTGCATAGTGCCTGATCCCGGGGCGTCACAACCGAGACGGTCTACAGAGCCCAGGTATGATACTAGTGTAAACCTAATCACAAATACAGCTTCATTTTCAAACCTGGCCATAGGAGACACGGGAGTTTCAGGTTCTACGCCAATTGGACCAAGAGCAGCCCCGCTGACTTGACCAGGAGCAGCGAGTTCTTGGCCTGCAGACTCTATGGTCGATCTGACTGCACCCGTCCCATATAACCCAAGGCCTGAACTAATAGCAACCATGGGCTCGTTAAACGAGATCCTAGCCACCCCGATTACGCCAGATAATTTGGTATAGCGTAACGCGGAGATAGAGAGACTTCGACAGGAGTTAACTCGCGCCCGTCAGGAAATCGAAACTGAGGTAACCTATATAAACAAGGCACGTTCGGATGTTATGGAAGAGGCATCTCGATTGGAAGAAGAAGGAATTCATGTAAGTTTTAGATAAAGGGAACTCGCCTCGATACAGCACAGGCGTCATCAAACCCGGTTGAATAACGAGTTTGGAGTGGGATTGGGACCGACAAATCTTCAGAACCTTTTTCTCATCTCCAACAGGCACACAAGGAGTACCAAACCCGGCAGAGCCGGTTCACCCGATAGTGCAGCCAGTTCACCCTTCCCCGGTCCAACTGGTGCGCTTCCAACTAGCAGTCCAGCAACACATCAACCCAGTCCATAATCCAGTTTACAAGCAACCACAGCCTGAGAGGTTTCATACACCGCAAGGTCACTTCAGCAATCCAATGGATAATATTTTGGCTGCCACAAACAGTTTGGCTTGGATCCCGGTCGACCCGAATTCTATGGGAGTAGAATCCATGAGGGTAATTGAGATGTTGCAAACAGCAGTGGTCCAGCAGATGAATTGTAGTAACCAGGAGAAGATACATTCAAATCCTTATAACAGCAAGAACTCGTTGCCGAGAAGTCACCATGGAAATTCACCTGTACCAGCCGGTTCTAGCAACAAAAACCGGTAGTAGCTCATCCCACCAAGGCAGGTTGTTTCACACGCTCCTGGAGTTATCAATATGAGACACAGAATAACCGAAGTTGAAAAAAGAAATCTAGGTCATATTCAGGCTCCAGCTCAAAATCTGGTTTCCAATCCCGCCTCAATAGGGTTCCGCAGAATCAGAATTCATTGTCTTGGACCAGCAATCGGGAACGAGAGGATACCAGCTGATTTTAAGGAACCCCGTAGGGTCGTAAATTATAATCCTGACATGGAACCTGCAGATTGGATAGAAGGCTACGAGTTGGCAATGGAAATATTAGAGGTGAGTGGCGCAGTATGCGCATGTTACTTGAGCGATATGTTAGAAGGACCTACAAAATCTTGGTTAAAAAACTTGCCTGCAAACTCGATCAATAGCTGGGAAGAACTGAAAGATCAGTTTATCAAAAACATTCAAGGAACTTGCAAGCGCCCAACAACGATTACAGATCTGGAAAATTGTGTTCAGAAGAAGGGAGAATCTGCCCAACACTGGTCGCGGCGCGTTGTGGAAATCATTCATTCATCTGTTGGTCTCACTGCCCAGCAAGCAATCATAGCCCTGGAGAGGAACTACAATTTGACCCTTTTGAAGCATAAACTGGGACGTATCAAGAGGTACGTAAATGATACGAGTGAGCTGATGGATGCCATGACCAAGTATGCAAAGTCTGATAAGACAAACGATGTGGATTCAGATGATGAGAAGTCGAGAAAAAAGGGAAGAAAACTGGGACCAAGGGTAACCAGAACATGAATCAGAGAAATAGAAATTTCCAGAACCAGAATAATAACAAGCGCAAGAGCGGTGAAGACACCTCAGACTTGGTTGCCAACACAAATACAGATTATAGGAACCAACGTACGGGTAATAATTTTAGGGGAAACCAAAAAATTTTACCCAATAGTTTTGCACAGGGACAACATGCTTTAAAGGGACCATGCCCTCGTCATAGCAAGAACGGAAAGGTAGCAAATCATTCTTGGGAAAATTGTTTTATAATGCAGGGCTTCATAGCAAGCGAAAACAATAACTATGGACCAGGAAACAGTGGAGGTGGCAACCCAGGAAATATGGGATGTGGCCATCCAGAAACCGGCAATCCCTGACCCGGAAATCATAATCCGGGTCATCACGGTGAGGGTAACCAAGGAACAAACCCGAGTGGCAGCCAGCAAGGAGGAAATTCCGGTTTTTAGACCAATCCAAAGTAATGAAGTTCTGGTCAATATCACATATTTACCACTAGTTCATGCAGCAGAGAGAGGAAGGTGCAAAAACGCATAGTAAACGCAGTAGCTCCTGTTGTCCCTAGATGGTTGAGCTGGTTAGAGCGGTCCATAACCTAGAGTCGAGCAGATCATCCTCCACGAGTTGATAACCCAGGAAGTGTGGCATTGGTTGTGGTTGTACAAGTTGGAGGATATAAACTAGACAAGGTATTGATGGATGGAGGAAGCAGCATAAACATATTGTATTATGATACCTTCAAAAGGATGAACCTGTAAGAAAAACTTCTTCAACCATCATGAACTGGTTTCCATGGAATTTTCCCTGGTAAGTCTACGCAGCCCATTGGTAAAATATATCTTGAAGTTGCATTTGGAGTATTTTAAAATTACAGGACAGAGATGTTAGCATTCAAAGTTGTCAAGTTCAAAAGTCTGTATCATGCTTTGTTTGGGAGGCCAGCTTATGCCTAGTTTATGGCAAGACCCTACTGTGTGTATCTTAAACTGAAGATGCCAGGTCCTCATGGAAATATTACTGTCAATGGAGATAGAGACATAGCTCTGGAGTGTGAGGAAGGTGATGCAACTTATGCAGAATCAGCTTGCACAGACGAGGAACTGAAATTATATAAACTGCAATTTGATCCGAAGGATATGACCTTGCTCAAAAAACCATCGGCAGAGTCTAATTTGAAGTTCAAATCAGCTCAAGATACTAAACTAGTGGATTTCCCCCTGACGACTCATCTAAGCAGTTCAGCGTGGAGGCTCACATGACTGATAAATAGGAGAGCGCGCTCATCAAGTTCCTCTGTTAGAATTGGGACATTTTTGCATGGAAACCTTCTCACATGCCTGGTGTTCCAAGGGAACTTGTTGAGCACAGTTTAAATGTGGATCCTAACTTGAAACCAATTTGTCAGTTCCTCCGACGTTTTAACGATGAAATACGAAAGAAAATTGGTGACGAAATAGCCAGGCTATTGGCAGCCGGCTTTATCGTGGAGGTGTTGCATCCAAAGTGGTTAGCCAATCCGGTTCTTGTTTTGAAGAAAAACGGAACATGGAGAATGTGCATAGATTATAAAGATTTGAACAAAGAATGTCCTAAAGATCCGTTTGCTTTGCCTTGGATCGACTAGATCATAGATTCAACAGCTGGTTGTAAATTGTTGTGTTTTTTGGACGCCTATTCAGGTTATCATCAGATTAAGATGAAAGAGGAGGATCTGGAGAAGACCTCACTTATTACACCCTTTGGAGCATTTTGTTACACATCAATGCCATTTGGACTAAAAAAATGCAGGAGCAACTTATTAGAGGTGTATCCATAACTGTTTGGAAAAAAGATTGGGCGAAACGCACATGCTTATTTTGATGATATTGTTGTCAAATATCAAAAAAGTGATACATTGATTTCAGACTTAGAAGAGACGTTTGCTAGTTTACGCAAATGCCAGATGAAATTGAACCCGACCAAATGTGTATTTGGAGGACCAGCTGGAAAATTACCAGGTTTCATTATTTCGGAGAGAGAGGGATTGAAGCAAACCCGGAAAAAATCTAGGCCATATATAACCTGAAAAAACCGGTTTGTCTGAAAGATGTCCAGAAGTTGACAGGGTGTGTTGTAGCTCTGAGCAGGTTTATAAGTAAACTTGGAGAAAAAAGCATACCTTTATATTGGCTCTTGAAGAAAGCTGACAATTTTGTCTGGAATCAAGAAGCTAATGATGCTCTGGAAGCCTTGAAAAAACAACTTTTCAAAGCTCCTATACTGGCTGTACCCGAGAAAAAAGAGCCCATGTTGTTATATATTGCTGCAAACAATAGGGCCATGAGTGTAGTCGTGGTTGTAGAAAGGAATCTAGAAGGAAAATAGGCTCTTGTACAGTGGCCGGTTTATTATGTGAGAGAAATTCTAACAGAATCCAAGCAGCGTTACCCATATTGGCAGAAACTGGTTTTTGGCGTGTTCATGGCCACTCGTAAACTGAAACATTATTTTCAGGAACATCCCATCACAGTGGTTAGGTTAGCACCTTTATCAAACATTATTCAGAATAGACAAGCAACTCGACGAGTTGCAAAGTGGGCTATTGAGATGGGACCATACCACATCAAATACGAGCCAAGAACTGCAATCAAGTCTCAGGCCCTTATCGAGTTTATAAATGACTGGACGCAGTTACAGGTCTCTCCGGATAAACCTGATACTAGATATTGGACCATGCATTTTGATGGATCACGACAATTGGAAGGATTAGGAGCTATAGTAGTTTTGACATCTCCACGAGGTGATAAATTTCGATATGTCTTACAAATTTTGTTTAAGTGCACTAATAAGGAAGCAAAGTATGAGGCTTTACTTCATGGGCTTCGAATTGCCAAAGAAATGAGTATAACCAGAATTCGCTTCCTAGTAGATTCAGACCTTGTTTGTCAACAAGTTACAGGAACTTGGGATTCCAAAGACCGAGTAATGGAAACTTACAGACGAGAAGTTACCCAGCTAGCAGGACATTTCCAGGGATATCAAGTTGATCATAAAGATCGACGTCTTAATGAAGCAGTTGATGCACTGTCTCGTCTAGGTTCTCGGAAAAAACAAGTTCCACCGAATGTGTTTTTAGATGAGATTCATAGCCCGTCAGTCAAAGTTCCCCCAGTAGAAGACCTGGCAAATCCGGATCCTGAGTCAGAACTGGTAGCCGATCTTCATGCAATCCCAGAATGGGCTGAAGCCGTATCTGGCTTATCTCACAAGACGTGAACTCCCGTAAGAAGAGGTTATTGCTCGACAGGTTATAAGACGATCAAAAGCGTATACATTCATTAATGGTGAGTTACATAAACGAAGCGCAGCCTGAATTTTTCAACGATGTGTCTTTCTGGAAGAAGGGTGTCAGATATTGAACGAGATCCACTCAGGAGATTGTGGCCATCACACAAGTTCTAGGTCATTGGTAAATAAAGCTTTCAGACATGGATTTTTCTGGCTTGCAACAAATGCAGTCGCAGAAAGCATTGTGAGAACATGTGAGGGTTGTCAGAAGTACGCAAGCCAAGAACATATGCTAGCTCAGGATCTGCGCATGATTCCAATAACTTGGACTTTTGCATTGTGGGGACTAGACATGGTAGGACCTTTTAATGTCGTCTGGAAAAAAGACTCACCTATTGGTAGCAGTTGACAATTTCACAAAGTGGGTGGTGGCTGAACCGGTTAGCAAATGTGATGTGGTTACAGTAGTAATGTCTTGAAGAAACTGCTCTTCAGGTTTGGTTATCCACACGACGTAATTACAAGCAATGGAACCAAGTTGTCTGAGGGAGCAATGAAGAAGTTTTGTGAACTGAATCATATCAGACTCGATCTCGCCTCGGTGGCACATGCACAATCCAATGGACAGGCAGAGCGGGCTAACCAGGAATTGTTAATGGGTATCAATCCTTTACTGCATGTCCCCCAAGAAAGAACTGTAGGTTGCTGGGTGGAAGAACTACCTACTGTGTTATGAAGCATACGAAGTACTCCAAACAGATCAACAAGTTATACACCGTTTTTTTGTTTTATGGAGCAGAGACTGTTTTGCCAAGTGATATTTTCCATGACTCAGCACGAGTATCTTCTTATGTGGAAACTGAAAATGAGATAGCTCGTCAAAACTCGCTGAATGCTTTGGAAGAGGCACGCAAACTTGCACCATCCAGGTAAGCTGTAATAGTCGCAAGGTCAAAACTCAAAATTTTGAAGAAGGAGACCTAGTTTTACGTATGATTTATAAAAAGGACGGGATGCACAAGCTAAATCCGCCATGGGAAGGACCGTTTGTAGTAAGCAAAAAACCTACACAACGGGTCATATTACCTAATTGATATGCGTGATGCTGATAAATCACGAACATCTGAGGAAAAAACTGCCAGACCATGGAACATAGCCTAGTTGAGGCCATATGATACATAGAATCATTGTAATCACGATGTTATCCAATGAAATAAAGTGGGAAGACCTGAAAAATCCAAGTTATTGACACTTTCTCACTAAAATTAGCATAGTTTGGATGAGGTTCATATTCTATATGGTTACTTGGGGGTTGATGTTAGAGCACAGTTTATATCTCAAGAACCTAGCATATGCCACATTATATCGGGTATACTTGCCTGCCAGTCAGTGGTTACACGCAATTTTACGACCTGGATGTATAACCTGGACGAGTCAATCATATTATAACCCGGAAATACGGAATTATTATGACCTTGAACTCTCCAGAGTTGAAAACACTAGAATAACTCATGCGATAAACCGGTTGTGCTAGATAGCAAATATAAACCAAAAAGTAAAAGTTCAAAGTGTATCAGCTCAAAGGTACTATAAGTACTCCGATAAAAATAACACGGAAATTTTTGCATAAACTGGCAAAAAACCGAGTTATTACACATCAAATTTTTATAAGTGCACATGCACACTTTCAAAAATAGAGCTAGAAATAAAGCTATTTATCTAGCCTATTACAAGCCCATCGGGCTGAATTATTATCAAAATGACAAATATTGTTTTTTTATGCAACAGATATTCCCTTCTGTTGCGCAGATTCTAAACCGACATCAGCAGACGGGTCTTGAGTCTCTAGGTTCTCATTACCATCGCATTGAGTCTCTTCCGGTTCCTGGAGCTCAGCCTCTGAAATATAGTTCCACTCTAGCTAGGCCAAAGCATCATTTGTATCATCCGGTTCATACAATGGACAAGGTGGCGCAGTAACTATAGGTGTGGTAGTCTGTGGACAATGAGGCTATAGAGAGCCGACTCTTCTGTGGAGCCTAGGGAACAACAGTCACCACTTGGGGGCTAAAAGCTGGTTTACGATCACCTGCGGAAAAGGATCTCGGACAAAGTTCTTTTAACTTCAACTTTTCAGCAATGGAACAAGCTTGAAAGCGACAGTCTTTTTTAATCCTGGCAAAGTCCTTCCTTTCATACTTCGTTCTGTCAGCTCAATATTCTGGGAAACCACCAACCAGAAGATTCAGATTCATTTCTAGGTGATAAACTATTGCCAAAGACATAACTTTGATAGCTCCACGATGGAAGGCCAAGATTTTATGCTCTTCAATTCATTGTGGAACATTGGAAAATTCTACAATCTTATCATGAAGTTTATATGAGCATTATGCCAGTTCCTAACAACCTTGATGCATTCACCTCCCCCAATATATAACTGCCGGATCAAAGTGAACATAGCCCTCAGTTTTAGTTCTGGGAGCTGGAGGTTATTCCCGTGCAACCTGCATGGAAAATACAAGAAGATATAATTTATAAACCGGATTTTATAAGGAGAAACAGAGATAATGAACCGGAGGAGAAGCAAGCTTACCAAAAATGCTGAAGGTGATATTGCCCAGCAGATCCTTAACCTTGGCAAATTTACCCCTGATTTCTTCTAGCTCCTTCTCAACATTTTCAGCCCTCTCAATAAGGGTTTTCTCCCGGTTCTCAAAATCTTGCTGAAGAACAGACATAGTTTTCTCAGCCTCATCAACTTGTTTCTCTAGCTCATGTTGCAATTTCCTTTCTTCCTCGGTTTTCAAAGCCTCTTGAGCCAACAAGTTCTTCAAATTCGAAATCTCCTTCTGAGAGGAATATTCGAGACTCTGAAAAAGATAACCACAGAAAAGTCTGAGTTATATAAAATCCAGACTTAGGGATCAATAAACTGGAAAAGATCCGAGTTACCGCAGGAAGATAACCCGGACCTTGGGGGCTACACAGTTTCCTAGCCTACGAACGAGGTGGAATATTTACAAAGTCCCGAGTAGCTCCAAGCTTGCAACCCGACACTTGGAGGCTACAATATTTCAGATTTAACAGTTTATTGCCTAAGAATAAAAATAAGTCCCGGTTCACAATAAATTTATAAACCGACACTTGGGGGGCTACAGCTCAAGTTTAAAGATATTACAAGGAAATCTTCAAGTTTATTCTACAAATGCAAACTGGAATATTGAGGGCTACAGGTTATATATATTACAAGAATCAAAGTTACCTCATTTGCATGAAGCCGGTTCTGTGAGAGCTCTTGAACCAGAGCATCAAATTTTTGGCCATCGAGATAATTCAGTTCGCGGAGTAAGAGAACATCTAGGGTAGTGCCCGTGAACCATCAAAAATCCCATTCGCTATCCTAGTGTCTTGGGCCTCCGTCTTTCATCCTGCAGACACATGTTTGATTCCCTGTTGGCCGATTAAAAATCCAACCTTTTTGGCGGACATCACCGCGGGTGAGAGACCACCTTTAGTGACCCAGGAGCCCGTTGTGGCCATCCACCAATCATTGTTGGCACGGAGACGCATGTCAGCCTCTCGCGCTGGCCGATTGCGCGGTCAACCAGATCCAGATCTGGATCTGCTTCTTTGCACCCAGGCCCCTGGCCTTCCCATTTTTTGCACCAAAGCACTCTTTTTGGCGGATTTCACCACGGGTGTGGGACCACGTATCGGTGGCCCGGGAGCTTGTCGTGGCCGTCCACCCATCCTCGTCGGTGTATCGTTGGCACGGGGCCGCCTGTCAGCCTCATAGGCTAGCTAATCCTTCGATCAACCAAATCCAGATCTGCATCTGCTTCTTTGCACCCAGACCCCCGGCCTTCCCTTTTTACACTAGAGCAATCCCCAATATTCGAATGCTCATAACTTTTGTTTTATTAATCCAAATAACTCAAAATTTATGTCTATCTTTATCAGAAAAATGCATAAAATATTAATATGATATCCATGCTCATGTTTGAATCTTTCACATTGCATTTTTAGTAGTGTTATGCACGTGCACCTAAATAATAAACATGGAAAGTTCGATTCCGCGTTTGACCGGTTAAATCCAACCTCTTTGGCGGATTTTACCGAAGGTGCGGGACCACATTTCGGTGACCCTGGAGCATGCCTTGGCCGTCCGCGCATCCTTGTCAGCGCCTCGTTGGCGCGGGGCTGGCTAATGCCACGGTCAACCAGATCCAGATCTAGATCTCCTTCTTTGCACCCAGGCCCCTGGCCTTCCCATTTTTGCACCGGAGCAGTCCCCAATATTGAAATGCTCATAACTTTTGTTTTATTAATCCAAATAACTAAAAGTTTATGTCTATTTTTATCAGAAAAATGCATAGAATCTGAATATGCCATCCATGCGCATGTTTGCATTTTCATCTTGGATTTTTAGTAGTGTTATGCATGTGCACCTAAATAGTAAATATGGAATGTGTTTGGGTACATAATTCAGATTGTGCGTAAATTTCTTGCTCAAAATTTTATTCTAAGTTCATTCCCAGTATAATTCTTGTCCAAATAACTTGAACTAGATTTTTTATTAGTAAATTTCTTGCTCAAAATTTTATTCTAAGATCATTCCCAGTAGAATTCTTGTTCAAATAACTTGAAGTAGGTTCTTTATTAGTAAATTTCTTGCTCAAACTTTTATTCTAAGTTTATTCCCAGTAGAATTCTTGTTCAAATAACTTGAACTAGGTTTTTTATTAGTAAATTTCTTGCTCAAAATTTTATTCTAAGTTCATTCCCAGTAGAATTCTTGTTCAAATAAATTGAACTAGGTTTTTTATTAGTAAATTTCTTGCTCAAAATTTTGTTCTAAGTTCATTCCCAGTAGAATTCTTGTTCAAATAACTTGAACTAGGTTTTTTATTAGTATATTTCTTGCTCAAAATTTTGTTCTAAGTTCATTCCCGGTAGAATTCTTGTTAAAATAACTCGAACTAGGTTTTTTATTAGTAAATTTCTTGCTCAAAATTTTGTTCTAAGTTCATTCCCACTAGAATACTTGTTCAAATAACTTGAACTAGGTTTTTTATTACTAAATTTCTTGCTCAAAATTTTATTCTAAGTTCACTCCAAGTAGAATTCTTGTTCAAATAACTTGAACTAGGATTTTATTAGTAAATTTCTTGCTCAAAATTTTATTCTAAGATCATTCCCAGTAGAATTCTTGTTCAAATAACTTGAACTAGGTTTTTTATTCGTAAATTTCTTGCTCAAACTTTTATTCAAGTTCATTCCTAGTAGAATATATGTTGAAATAACTTGAAGTTGGTTTTTTATTAGTAAATTTCTTGCTCAAACTTTTATTCTAAGTTCATTCCCAGTAGAATATTTGTTGAAATAACTTGAACTAGGTTTTTTATTAGTAAATTTCTTGCTCAAAATTTTATTCTAAGTTCATTCCCAGTAGAATTGTTGTTCAAATAACTTGAACTAGGTTTTTTATTAGTAAATTTGTTGCTCAAAATTTTGTTCTAAGTTCATTCCCAGTAGAATTCTTGTTCAAATAACTTGAACTAGGTTTTTTATTAGTAAATGTTTTGCTCAAAATTTTATTCTAAGTTCATTCCTAGTATAATTCTTGGTCAAATAACTTGAACTAGGTTTTTTATTAGTAAATTTCTTGCTCAAAATTTTGTTCTAGGTTCATTCCTAGCAAATTTTTTGTTCAAATAACTCGAACTAGGTTTTTTATTAGTAAATTTATTGCTTAAAATTTTTTGCTAAAAATTTTACTAATAAAAAAGCTAGTTCAAATAATTTGAACTATCTTTTTTATTAGTAAATTTTTTGCTCAAAATTTTATTCTAAGTTCATTCCCAGTATAATTCTTGTTCAAATAACTTGAACTAGATTTTTTATTACTAAATTTCTTGCTCAAAATTTATTCTAAGATCATTCCCAGTAGAATTCTTGTTCAAATAACTTGAAGTAGGTTTTTTATTAGTAAATTTCTTGCTCAAACTTTTATTCTAAGTTCATTCCCAGTAGAATTCTTGTTCAAATAACTTGAACTAGGTTTTTTATTAGTAAATTTCTTGCTCAAAATTTTATTCTAAGTTAATTCCCACTAGAATTCTTGTTCAAATAACTTGAACTAGGTTTTTTATTAGTAAATTTGTTGCTAAAATTTTTGTTCTAAGTTCATTCCCAGTAGAATTCTTGTTCAAATAACTTGAACTAGGTTTTTTATTAGTATATTTCTTGCTCAAAATTTTGTTCTAAGTTCATTCCCAGTAGAATTCTTGTTAAAATAACTCAAACTAGGTTTTTATTAGTAAATTTCTTTCTCAAACTTTTATTCTAAGTTCATTCCCAGTAGAATATTTGTTGAAATAACTTGAACTAGGTTTTTTATTAGGACATTTCTTGCTCAAAAGTTTATTCTAAGTTCATTCCCAGTAGAATTCTTGTTCAAATAACTTGAACTAGGTTTTTTATTAGTAAATTTCTTGCTCAAAATTTTATTCTAAGTTCATTCCCATTATAATTCTTGTTCAAATAACTTGAACTAGGTTTTTATTAGTAAATTTCTTACTCAAAATTTTCTACTAAGTCACTTCCTAGTAGAATTCTTGTTCAGATAACTTGAACTAGGTTTTTTATTAGTAAATTTCTTGCTCAAAATTTTATTCTAAGTTCATTCCTAGCAGAATTCTTGTTCAAATAAATTGAACTAGGTTTTTTGTTAGTAAACTTCTTGCTCAACATTTTGTTCTAAGTTCATTCCCACTAGAAAACTTGTTCAAATAACTTGAACTAGGTTTTTTATTACTAAATTTCTTGCACAAAATTTTATTCTAAGTTCATTCCAAGTAGAATTCTTGTTCAAATAACTTGAACTAGGTTTTTATTAGTAAATTTCTTGCTCAAAATTTTATTCTAAGTTCATTCCTAGTAGAATTCTTGTTCAATTAACTTGAACTAGGTTTTTTATTAGTAAATTTCTTGCTTAAAATTTTATTCTAAGTTCATTCCTAGTACAATTCTTGTTCAAATAACTTGAACAAGATTTTTTATTAGTAAATTTCTTGCTCAAAATTTTATGCTAAGATCATTCCTAGTAGAATTCTTGTTCAAATAACTTGAACTAGGTTTTTTATTAGTAAATTTCTTGCTCAAACTTTTATTCTAAGTTCATTCCCAGTAGAATATTTGTTGAAATAACTTGAACTAGGTTTTTTATTAGTAATTTTCTTGCTCAAAATTTTATTCTAAGTTCATTCCCAGTAGAATTATTGTTCAAATAACATGAACTAGGTTTTTTATTAGTAAATTTCTTGCTCAATATTTTATTCTAAGTTCATTCCCAGTAGAATTCTTGTTCAAATAACTTGAACTAGGTTTTTTATTAGTAAATTTGTTGCTCAAAATTTTGTTCTAAGTTTATTCCCAGTAGAATTCTTGTTCAAATAACTTGAACTAGGTTTTTTATTAGTAAATTTCTTGCTCAAAATTTTGTTCTAAGTTCATTCCTAGCAGAATTCTTGTTCAAATTACTCGAACTAGGTTTTTTACAGTAAATTTCTTGCTCAATTTTTTTCTAAGTTCATTCCTAGCAAAATTGTTGTTCAAATAACTCGAACTAGGTTTTTTACTAGTAAATTTATTGCTTAAAATTTTATTCTAAGTTCATTCCTAGTAGAATTCTTGTTCAAATAATTTGAACTAGCTTTTTTATTAGTAAATTTCTTGCTCAAAATTTTATTCTAAGTTCATTCCCAGTATAATTCTTGTTCAAATAACTTGAACTAGATTTTTTATTAGTAAATTTCTTGCTCAAAATTTTATTCTAAGATCATTCCCAGTAGAATTCTTGTTCAAATAACTTGAAGTAGGTTCTTTATTAGTAAATTTCTTGCTCAAACTTTTATTCTAAGTTTATTCCCAGTAGAAATCTTGTTCAAATAACTTGAACTAGGTTTTTTATTAGTAAATTTCTTGCTCAAAATTTTATTCTAAGTTCATTCCCAGTAGAATTCTTGTTCAAATAACTTGAACTAGGTTTTTTATTAGTATATTTGTTGCTCAAAATTTTGTTCTAAGTTCATTCCCAGTAGAATTCTTGTTCAAATAACTTGAACTAGGTTTTTTATTAGTATATTTCTTGCTCAAAATTTTGTTCTAAGTTCATTCCCACTAGAATTCTTGTTAAAATAACTCGAACTAGGTTTTTTATTAGTAAATTTCTTGCTCAAAATTTTGGTCTAAGTTCATTCCCACTAGAATACTTGTTCAAATAACTTGAACTAGGATTTTTATTACTAAATTTCTTGCTCAAAATTTTATTATAAGTTCACTCCAAGTAGAATTCTTGTTCAAATAACTTGAACTAGGATTTTATTAGTAAATTTCTTGCTCAAAATTTTATTCTAAGTTCATTCCCAGTCAAATTCTTGTCAAATAACTTGAACCAGGTTTTTATTAGTAAATTTCTTGCTCAAACTTTTATTCTAAGTTTATTCCCAGTAGAATTCTTGTTCAAATAACTTGAACTAGGTTTTTTATTCGTAAATTTCTTGCTCAAACTTTTATTCAAGTTCATTCCTAGTAGAATATATGTTGAAATAACTTGAACTTGGTTTTTTATTAGTAAATTTCTTGCTCAAACTTTTATTCTAAGTTCATTCCCAGTACAATACTTGTTGAAATAACTTGAACTAGGGTTTTTATTAGAATTTGTTTCTCAAAATTTTATTCTAAGTTCATTCCCAGTAGAATTCTTGTTAAAATAACTTGAACTAGGTTTTTTATTAGTAAATTTCTTGCTCAAAATTTTATTCTAAGTTCATTCCTAGTAGAATTCTTATTCAAATAACTTGAACTAGGTTTTTTATTAGTAAATTTGTTGCTCAAAATTTTGTTTTAAGTTTATTCCCAGTAGAATTCTTGTTCAAATAACTTGAACTAGGTTTTTTATTAGTAAATTTCTTGCTCAAAATTTTGTTCTAAGTTCATTCCTAGCAAAATTGTTGTTCAAATAACTCGAACTAGGTTTTTTATTAGTAAATTTATTGCTTAAAATTTTATTCTAAGTTCATTCCTAGTAGAATTCTTTTTCAAATAATTTGAACTACCTTTTTTATTAGTAAATGTTTTGCTCAAAATTTTATTCGAATTTCATTCCCAGTATAATTCTTGTTCAAATAACTTGAACTAGATTTTTTTATTAGTAAAATTCTTGCTCAAAATTTTATTCTAAGATCATTCCCAGTAGAATTCTTGTTCAAATAACTTGAAGTAGGTTCTTTATTAGTAAATTTCTTGCTCAAACTTTTATTCTAAGTTTATTCCCAGCAGAAATCTTGTTCAAATAACTTGAACTAGGTTTTTTATTAGTAAATTTCTTGCTCAAAATTTTATTCTAAGTTCATTCCCAGTAGAATTCTTGTTCAAATAACATGAACTAGGTTTTTTATTAGTAATTTTCTTGCTCAAAATTTTATTCTAAGTTCATTCCCAGTAGAATTCTTGTTCAAATAACTTGAACTAGGTTTTTTATTAGTAAATTTGTTGCTCAAAATTTTGTTCTAAGTTTATTCCCAGTAGAATTCTTGTTCAAATAACTTGAACTAGGTTTTTTATTAGTAAATTTCTTGCTCAAATTTTTGTTCTAAGTTCAATCCTAGCAGAATTCTTGTTCAAATTACTTGAACTAGGTTTTTTACAGTAAATTTCTTGCTCAATTTTTTTCTAAGTTCATTCCTAGCAAAATTGTTGTTCGAATAACTCGAACTAGGTTTTTTATTAGTAAATTGATTGCTTAAAATTTTATTCTAAGTTCATTCCTAGTAGAATTATTGTTCAAATAATTTGAAGTAGGTTTTTTATTAGTAAATTTCTTGCTCAAAATTTTATTCTAAGTTCATTCCCAGTATAATCCTTGTTCAAATAACTTGAACTAGATTTTTTATTAGTAAATTTCTTGCTCAAAATTTTATCCTAAGATCATTCCCAGTAGAATTCTTGTTCAAATAACTTGAAGTAGGTTCTTTATTAGTAAATTTCTTGCTCAAACTTTTATTCTAAGTTTATTCCCAGTAGAAATCTTGTTCAAATAACTTGAACTAGGTTTTTTATTAGTAAATTTCTTGCTCAAAATTTTATTCTAAGTTCATTCACAGTAGAATTCTTGTTCAAATAACTTGAACTAGGTTTTTTATTAGTATATTTCTTGCTCAAAATTTTGTTCTAAGTTCATTCCCAGTAGAATTCTTGTTCAAATAACTTGAACTAGGTTTTTTATTAGTATATTTCTTGCTCAAAATTTTGTTCTAAGTTCATTCCCACAAGAATTCTTGTTAAAATAACTCGAACTAGGTTTTTTATTAGTAAATTTCTTGCTCCAGATTTTGGTCTAAGTTCATTCCCACTAGAATACTTGTTCAAATAACTTGAACTAGGTTTTTTATTACTAAATTTCTTGCTCAAAATTTTATTCTAAGTTCACTCCAAGTAGAATTCTTGTTCAAATAACTTGAACTAGGATTTTATTAGTAAATTTCTTGCTCAAAATTTTATTCTAAGTTCATTCCCAGTAGAATACTTGTTCAAATAACTTGAACTAGGTTTTTTATTAGTAAATTTCTTGCTCAAAATTTTATTCTAAGTTCATTCCTAGTAGAATTCTTATTCAAATAACTTGAACTAGGTTTTTTATTAGTAAATTTGTTGCTCAAAATTTTGTTTTAAGTTTATTCCCAGTAGAATTCTTGTTCAAATAACTTGAACTAGGTTTTTTATTAGTAAATTTCTTGCTCAAACTTTTATTCTAAGTTTATTCCCAGTAGAAATATTGTTCAAATAACTTGAACTAGGTTTTTTATTAGTAAATTTCTTGCTCAAAATTTTATTCTAAGTTCATTCCCAGTAGAATTCTTGTTCAAATAACTTGAACTAGGTTTTTTATTAGTAAATTTCTTGCTCAAAATTTTATTCTAAGTTCATTCCTAGTAGAATTCTTGTTCAAATAACTTGAACTAGGTTTTTTATTAGTAAATTTGTTGCTCAAAAGTTTGTTCTAAGTTTATTCCCAGTAGAATTCTTGTTCAAATAACTTGAACTAGGTTTTTTATTAGTAAATTTCTTGCTCAAAATTTTGTTCTAAGTTCAATCCTAGCAGAATTCTTGTTCAAATTACTTGAACTAGGTTTTTTACAGTAAATTTCTTGCTCAATTTTTTTCTAAGATCATTCCTAGCAAAATTGTTGTTCGAATAACTCGAACTAGGTTTTTTATTAGTAAATTTATTGCTTAAAATTTTATTCTAAGTTCATTCCTAGTAGAATTATTGTTCAAATAATTTGAAGTAGGTTTTTTATTAGTAAATTTCTTGCTCAAAATTTTATTCTAAGTTCATTACCAGTATAATTCTTGTTCAAATAACTTGAACTAGATTTTTTATTAGTAAATTTCTTGCTCAAAATTTTATTCTAAGATCATTCCCAGTAGAATTCTTGTTCAAATAACTTGAAGTAGGTTCTTTATTAGTAAATTTCTTGCTCAAACTTTTATTCTAAGTTTATTCCCAGTAGAAATCTTGTTCAAATAACTTGAACTTGGTTTTTTATTAGTAAATTTCTTGCTCAAAATTTTATTCTAAGTTCATTCACAGTAGAATTCTTGTTCAAATAACTTGAACTAGGTTTTTTATTAGTATATTTCTTGCTCAAAATTTTGTTCTAAGTTCATTCCCAGTAGAATTCTTGTTCAAATAACTTGAACTAGGTTTTTTATTAGTATATTTCTTGCTCAAAATTTTGTTCTAAGTTCATTCCCACAAGAATTCTTGTTAAAATAACTCGAACTAGGTTTTTTATTAGTAAATTTCTTGCTCCAAATTTTGGTCTAAGTTCATTCCCACTAGAATACTTGTTCAAATAACTTGAACTAGGTTTTTTATTACTAAATTTCTTGCTCAAAATTTTATTCTAAGTTCACTCCAAGTAGAATTCTTGTTCAAATAACTTGAACTAGGATTTTATTAGTAAATTTCTTGCTCAAAATTTTATTCTAAGTTCATTCCCAGTAGAATTCTTGTTCAAATAACTTGAACTAGGTTTTTTATTAGTAAATTTCTTGCTCAAAATTTTATTCTAAGTTCATTCCTAGTAGAATTCTTATTCAAATAACTTGAACTAGGTTTTTTATTAGTAAATTTGTTGCTCAAAATTTTGTTTTAAGTTTATTCCTAGTAGAATTCTTGTTCAAATAACTTGAACTAGGTTTTTTATTAGTAAATTTCTTGCTCAAAATTTTGTTCTAAGTTCATTCCTAGCAGAATTCCTGTTCAGATTACTCGAACTAGGATTTTTATTAGTAAATTTCTTGCTCAATTTTTTTTCTAAGTTCATTCCTAGCAAAATTGTTGTTCAAATAACTCGAACTAGGTTTTTTATTAGTAAATTTATTGCTTAAAATTTTATTCTAAGTTCATTCCTAGTAGAAATCTTGTTCAAATAATTTGAACTAGCTTTTTTATTAGTAAATTTTTTGCTCAAAATTTTATTCTAAGTTCATTCCCAGTATAATTCTTGTTCAAATAACTTGAACTAGATTTTTTATTAGTAAATTTATTGCTCAAAATTTATTCTAAGATCATTCCCAGTAGAATTATTGTTCAAATAACTTGAAGTAGGTTTTTTATTAGTAAATTTCTTGCTCAAACTTTTATTCTAAGTTCATTCCCAGTAGAATTCGTGTTCAAATAACTTGAACTAGGTTTTTTATTAGTAAATTTCTTTCTCAAAATTTTACTCTAAGTTCATTCCCAGTAGAATTCTTGTTCAAATAACTTGAACTAGGTTTTTTATTAGTAAATTTGTTGCTCAAAATTTTGTTCTAAGTTCATTCCCAGTAGAATTCTTGTTCAAATAACTTGAAGTAGGTTCTTTATTAGTAAATTTCTTGCTCAAACTTTTATTCTAAGTTTATTCCCAGTAGAAATCTTGTTCAAATAACTTGAACTAGGTTTTTTATTAGTAAATTTCTTGCTCAAAATTTTATTCTAAGTTCATTCACAGTAGAATTCTTGTTCAAATAACTTGAACTAGGTTTTTTATTAGTATATTTCTTGCTCAAAATTTTGTTCTAAGTTCATTCCCAGTAGAATTCTTGTTCAAATAACTTCAACTAGGTTTTTTATTAGTATATTTCTTGCTCAAAATTTTGTTCTAAGTTCATTCCCACAAGAATTCTTGTTAAAATAACTCGAACTAGGTTTTTTATTAGTAAATTTCTTGCTCCAAATTTTGGTCTAAGTTCATTCCCACTAGAATACTTGTTCAAATAACTTGAACTAGGTTTTTTATTACTAAATTTCTTGCTCAAAATTTTATTCTAAGTTCACTCCAAGTAGAATTCTTGTTCAAATAACTTGAACTAGGATTTTATTAGTAAATTTCTTGCTCAAAATTTTATTCTAAATTCATTCCCAGTAGAATTCTTGTTCAAATAACTTGAACTAGGTTTTTTATTAGTAAATTTCTTGCTCAAAATTTTATTCTAAGTTCATTCCTAGTAGAATTCTTATTCAAATAACTTGAACTAGGTTTTTTATTAGTAAATTTGTTGCTCAAAATTTTGTTTTAAGTTTATTCCCAGTAGAATTCTTGTTCAAATAACTTGAACTAGGTTTTTTATTAGTAAATTTCTTGCTCAAAATTTTGTTCTAAGTTCATTCCTAGCAGAATTCCTGTTCAGATTACTCGAACTAGGATTTTTATTAGTAAATTTCTTGCTCAATTTTTTTTCTAAGTTCATTCCTAGCAAAATTGTTGTTCAAATAACTCGAACTAGGTTTTTTATTAGTAAATTTATTGCTTAAAATTTTATTCTAAGTTCATTCCTAGTAGAAATCTTGTTCAAATAATTTGAACTAGCTTTTTTATTAGTAAATTTTTTGCTCAAAATTTTATTCTAAGTTCATTCCCAGTATAATTCTTGTTCAAATAACTTGAACTAGATTTTTTATTAGTAAATTTATTTCTCAAAATTTATTCTAAGATCATTCCCAGTAGAATTCGTGTTCAAATAACTTGAACTAGGTTTTTTATTAGTAAATTTCTTGCTCAAACTTTTATTCTAAGTTCATTCCCAGTAGAATTCGTGTTCAAATAACTTGAACTAGGTTTTTTATTAGTATATTTCTTGCTCAAAATTTTATTCTAAGTTCATTCCCAGTAGAATTCTTGTTCAAATAACTTGAACTAGGTTTTTTATTAGTATATTTCTTGCTCAAATTTTTTTTCTAAGTTCATTCCCAGTAGAATTCTTGTTCAAATAACTTGAACTAGGTCTTTTATTAGTAAATTTCTTGCTCAAAATTTTATTCTAAGTTTATTCCCAGTAGAAATCTTGTTCAAATAACTTGAACTAGGTTTTTTATTAGTAAATTTCTTGCTCAAAATTTTATTCTAAGTTCATTCACGGTAGAATTCTTGTTCAAATAACTTGAACTAGGTTTTTTATTAGTATATTTCTTGCTCAAAATTTTGTTCTAAGTTCATTCCCAGTAGAATTCTTGTTCAAATAACTTGAACTAGGTTTTTTATTAGTAAATTTCTTGCTCCAAATTTTGGTCTAAGTTCATTCCCACTAGAATACTTGTTCAAATAACTTGAAATAGGTTTTTTATTACTAAATTTCTTGCTCAAAATTTTATTCTAAGTTCACTCCAAGTAGAATTCTTGTTCAAATAACTTGAACTAGGATTTTATTAGTAAATTTCTTGCTCAAAATTTTATTCTAAGATCATTCCCAGTAGAATTCTTGTTCAAATAACTTGAACTAGGTTTTTTATTAGTAAATTTCTTGCTCAAAATTTTGTTCTAAGTTCATTCCTAGCAGAATTCCTTTTCAGATTACTCGAACTAGGTTTTTTATTAGTAAATTTCTTGCTCAATTTTTTTTCTAAGTTCATTCCTATCAAAATTGTTGTTCAAATAACTCGAACTAGGTTTTTTATTAGTAAATTTATTGCTTAAAATTTTATTCTAAGTTCATTCCTAGTAGAAATCTTGTTCAAATAATTTGAACTAGCTTTTTTATTAGTAAATTTTTTGCTCAAAATTTTATTCTAAGTTCATTCCCAGTATAATTCTTGTTCAAATAACTTGAACTAGATTTTTTATTAGTAAATTTATTGCTCAAAATTTATTCTAAGATCATTCCCAGTAGAATTATTGTTCAAATAACTTGAAGTAGGTTTTTTATTAGTATATTTCTTGCTCAAACTTTTATTCTAAGTTCATCCCAGTAGAATTCGTGTTCAAATAACTTGAACTAGGTTTTTTATTAGTAAATTTCTTGCTCAAAATTTTATTCTAAGTTCATTCCCAGTAGAATTCTTGTTCAAATAACTTGAACTAGGTTTTTTATTAGTATATTTCTTGCTCAAAATTTTATTCTAAGTTCATTCACGGTAGAATTCTTGTTCAAATAACTTGAACTAGGTTTTTTATTAGTATATTTCTTGCTCAAAATTTTGTTCTAAGTTCATTCCCAGTAGAATTCTTGTTCAAATAACTTGAACTATGTCTTTTATTAGTAAATTTCTTGCTCAAAATTTTATTCTAAGTTCATTCACGGTAGAATTCTTGTTCAAATAACTTGAACTAGGTTTTTTATTAGTATATTTCTTGCTCAAAATTTTGTTCTAAGTTCATTCCCAGTAGAATTCTTGTTCAAATAACTTGAACTAGGTTTTTTATTAGTAAATTTCTTGCTCCAAATTTTGGTCTAAGTTCATTCCCACTAGAATACTTGTTCAAATAACTTGAACTAGGTTTTTTATTACTAAATTTCTTGCTCAAAATTTTATTCTAAGTTCAATCCAAGTAGAATTCTTGTTCAAACAACTTGAACTAGGATTTTATTAGTAAATTTCTTGCTCAAAATTTTATTCTAAGTTCATTCCCAGTAGAATTCTTGTTCAAATAACTTGAACTAGGTTTTTTATTAGTAAATTTCTTGCTCAAAATTTTATTCTAAGTTCATTCCTAGTAGAATTCTTATTCAAATAACTTGAACTAGGTTTTTTATTAGTAAATTTGTTGCTCAAAAATTTGTTTTGAGTTTATTCCCAGTAGAATTCTTGTTCAAATAACTTGAACTAGGTTTTTTATTAGTAAATTTCTTGCTCAAAATTTTGTTCTAAGTTCATTCCTAGCAGAATCCCTGTTCAGATTACTCGAACTAGGTTTTTTATTAGTAAATTTCTTGCTCAATTTTTTTTCTAAGTTCATTCCTAGCAAATTGTTGTTCAAATAACTCGAACTAGGTTTTTTATTAGTAAATTTATTGCTTAAAATTTTATTCTAAGTTCATTCCTAGTAGAAATCTTGTTCAAATAATTTGAACTAGCTTTTTTATTAGTAAATTTTTTGCTCAAAATTTTATTCTAAGTTCATTCCCAGTATAATTCTTGTTCAAATAACTTGAACTAGATTTTTTATTAGTAAATTTATTGCTCAAAATTTATTCTAAGATCATTCCCAGTAGAATTATTGTTCAAATAACTTGAAGTAGGTTTTTTATTAGTAAATTTCTTGCTCAAACTTTTATTCTAAGTTCATTCCCAGTAGAATTCGTGTTCAAATAACTTGAACTAGGTTTTTTATTAGTAAATTTCTTGCTCAAAATTTTATTCTAAGTTAATTCCCAGTAGAATTCTTGTTCAAATAACTTGAACTAGGTTTTTTATTAGTATATTTCTTGCTCAAAATTTTGTTCTAAGTTCATTCCCAGTAGAATTCTTGTTCAAATAACTTGAACTAGGTCTTTTATTAGTAAATTTCTTGCTCAAAATTTTATTCTAAGTTTATTCCCAGTAGAAATCTTGTTCAAATAACTTGAACTAGGTTTTTTATTAGTAAATTTCTTGCTCAAAATTTTATTCTAATTTCATTCACGGTAGAATTCTTGTTCAAATAACTTGAACTAGGTTTTTTATTAGTATATTTCTTGCTCAAAATTTTGTTCTAAGTTCATTCCCAGTAGAATTCTTGTTCAAATAACTTGAACTAGGTTTTTTATTAGTAAATTTCTTGCTCCAAATTTTGGTCTAAGTTCATTCCCACTAGAATACTTGTTCAAATAACTTGAAATAGGTTTTTTATTACTAAATTTCTTGCTCAAAATTTTATTCTAAGTTCACTCCAAGTAGAATTCTTGTTCAAATAACTTGAACTAGGATTTTATTAGTAAATTTCTTGCTCAAAATTTTATTCTAAGTTCATTCCCAGTAGAATTCTTGTTCAAATAACTTGAACTAGGTTTTTTATTAGTAAATTTCTTGCTCAAAATTTTATTCTAAGTTCATTCCTAGTAGAATTCTTATTCAAATAACTTGAACTAGGTTTTTTATTAGTAAATTTGTTGCTCAAAATTTTGTTTTGAGTTTATTCCCAGTAGAAGTCTTGTTCAAATAACTTGAACTAGGTTTTTTATTAGTAAATTTCTTGCTCAAAATTTTGTTCTAAGTTCATTCCTAGCAGAATTCCTGTTCAGATTACTCGAACTAGGTTTTTTATTAGTAAATTTCTTGCTCAATTTTTTTTCTAAGTTCATTCCTAGCAAAATTGTTGTTCAAATAACTCGAACTAGGTTTTTTATTAGTAAATTTATTGCTTAAAAGTTTATTCTAAGTTCATTCCTAGTAGAAATCTTGTTCAAATAATTTGAACTAGCTTTTTTATTAGTAAATTTTTTGCTCAAAATTTTATTCTAAGTTCATTCCCAGTATAATTCTTGTTCAAATACCTTGAACTAGATTTTTTATTAGTAAATTTATTGCTCAAAATTTATTCTAAGATCATTCCCAGTAGAATTATTGTTCAAATAACTTGAAGTAGGTTTTTTATTAGTAAATTTCTTGCTCAAAATTTTGTTCTAAGTTCATTCCCAGTAGAATTCTTGTTCAAATAACTTGAACTAGGTCTTTTATTAGTATATTTTTTTGCTCAAAATTTTGTTCTAAGTTCATTCCCAGTAGAATTCTTGTTCAAATAACTTGAACTAGGTCTTTTATTAGTAAATTTCTTGCTCAAAATTTTATTCTAAGTTTATTCCCAGTAGAAATCTTGTTCAAATAACTTGAACTAGGTTTTTTATTAGTAAATTTCTTGCTCAAAATTTTATTCTAAGTTCATTCACAGTAGAATTCTTGTTCAAATAACTTGAACTAGGTTTTTTATTAGTATATTTCTTGCTCAAAATTTTGTTCTAAGTTCATTCCCAGTAGAATTCTTGTTCAAATAACTTGAACTAGGTTTTTTATTAGTATATTTCTTGCTCAAAATTTTGTTCTAAGTTCATTCCCACAAGAATTCTTGTTAAAATAACTCGAACTAGGTTTTTTATTAGTAAATTTCTTGCTCCAAATTTTGGTCTAAGTTCATTCCCACTAGAATACTTGTTCAAATAACTTGAACTAGGTTTTTTATTACTAAATTTCTTGCTCAAAATTTTATTCTAAGTTCACTCCAAGTAGAATTCTTGTTCAAATAACTTGAACTAGGATTTTATTAGTAAATTTCTTGCTCAAAATTTTATTCTAAGTTCATTCCCAGTAGAATTCTTGTTCAAATAACTTGAACTAGGTTTTTTATTAGTAAATTTCTTGCTCAAAATTTTATTCTAAGTTCATTCCTAGTAGAATTGTTATTCAAATAACTTGAACTAGGTTTTTTATTCATAAATTTGTTGCTCAAAATTTTGTTTTAAGTTTATTCCCAGTAGAATTCTTGTTCAAATAACTTGAACTAGGTTTTTTATTAGTAAATTTCTTGCTCAAAATTTTGTTCTAAGTTCATTCCTAGCAGAATTCCTGTTCAGATTACTCGAACTAGGTTTTTTATTATTAAATTTCTTGCTCAATTTTTTTTCTAAGTTCATTCCTATCAAAATTGTTGTTCAAATAACTCGAACTAGGTTTTTTATTAGTAAATTTATTGCTTAAAATTTTATTCTAAGTTCATTCCTAGTAGAAATCTTGTTCAAATAATTTGAACTAGCTTTTTTATTAGTAAATTTTTTGCTCAAAATTTTATTCTAAGTTCATTCCCAGTATAATTCTTGTTCAAATAACTTGAACTAGATTTTTTATTAGTAAATTTATTGCTCAAAATTTATTCTAAGATCATTCCCAGTAGAATTATTGTTCAAATAACTTGAAGTAGGTTTTTTATTAGTAAATTTCTTGCTCAAACTTTTATTCTAAGTTCATTCCCAGTAGAATTCGTGTTCAAATAACTTGAACTAGGTTTTTTATTAGTAAATTTATTGCTCAAAATTTTATTCTAAGTTCATTCCCAGTAGAATTCTTGTTCAAATAACTTGAACTAGGTTTTTTATTAGTAAATTTGTTGCTCAAAATTTTGTTCTAAGTTCATTCCCAGTAGAATTCTTGTTCAAATAACTTGAACTAGGTTTTTTATTAGTATATTTCTTGCTCAAAATTTTGTTCTAAGTTCATTCCCAGTAGAATTTTTGTTAAAATAACTCAAACTAGGTTTTTTATTAGTAAATTTCTTGCTCAAAATTTTGTTCTAAGTTCATTCCCACTAGAATACTTGTTCAAATAACTTGAATTAGGTTTTTTATTACTAAATTTCTTGCTCATAATTTTATTCTAAGTTCATTCCCAGTAGAATTCTTGTTCAAATAACTTGAACTAGGTTTTTTATTAGTAAATTTCTTGCTCAAAATTTTATTCTAAGTTCATTCCTAGTAGAATTCTTATTCAAATAACTTGAACTAGGTTTTTTATTAGTAAATTTGTTGCTCAAAAATTTGTTTTGAGTTTATTCCCAGTAGAATTCTTGTTCAAATAACTTGAACTAGGTTTTTTATTAGTAAATTTCTTGCTCAAAATTTTGTTCTAAGTTCATTCCTAGCAGAATCCCTGTTCAGATTACTCGAACTAGGTTTTTTATTAGTAAATTTCTTGCTCAATTTTTTTTCTAAGTTCATTCCTAGCAAATTGTTGTTCAAATAACTCGAACTAGGTTTTTTATTAGTAAATTTATTGCTTAAAATTTTATTCTAAGTTCATTCCTAGTAGAAATCTTGTTCAAATAATTTGAACTAGCTTTTTTATTAGTAAATTTTTTGCTCAAAATTTTATTCTAAGTTCATTCCCAGTATAATTCTTGTTCAAATAACTTGAACTAGATTTTTTATTAGTAAATTTATTGCTCAAAATTTATTCTAAGATCATTCCCAGTAGAATTATTGTTCAAATAACTTGAAGTAGGTTTTTTATTAGTAAATTTCTTGCTCAAACTTTTATTCTAAGTTCATTCCCAGTAGAATTCGTGTTCAAATAACTTGAACTAGGTTTTTTATTAGTAAATTTCTTGCTCAAAATTTTATTCTAAGTTAATTCCCAGTAGAATTCTTGTTCAAATAACTTGAACTAGGTTTTTTATTAGTATATTTCTTGCTCAAAATTTTGTTCTAAGTTCATTCCCAGTAGAATTCTTGTTCAAATAACTTGAACTAGGTCTTTTATTAGTAAATTTCTTGCTCAAAATTTTATTCTAAGTTTATTCCCAGTAGAAATCTTGTTCAAATAACTTGAACTAGGTTTTTTATTAGTAAATTTCTTGCTCAAAATTTTATTCTAATTTCATTCACGGTAGAATTCTTGTTCAAATAACTTGAACTAGGTTTTTTATTAGTATATTTCTTGCTCAAAATTTTGTTCTAAGTTCATTCCCAGTAGAATTCTTGTTCAAATAACTTGAACTAGGTTTTTTATTAGTAAATTTCTTGCTCCAAATTTTGGTCTAAGTTCATTCCCACTAGAATACTTGTTCAAATAACTTGAAATAGGTTTTTTATTACTAAATTTCTTGCTCAAAATTTTATTCTAAGTTCACTCCAAGTAGAATTCTTGTTCAAATAACTTGAACTAGGATTTTATTAGTAAATTTCTTGCTCAAAATTTTATTCTAAGTTCATTCCCAGTAGAATTCTTGTTCAAATAACTTGAACTAGGTTTTTTATTAGTAAATTTCTTGCTCAAAATTTTATTCTAAGTTCATTCCTAGTAGAATTCTTATTCAAATAACTTGAACTAGGTTTTTTATTAGTAAATTTGTTGCTCAAAATTTTGTTTTGAGTTTATTCCCAGTAGAAGTCTTGTTCAAATAACTTGAACTAGGTTTTTTATTAGTAAATTTCTTGCTCAAAATTTTGTTCTAAGTTCATTCCTAGCAGAATTCCTGTTCAGATTACTCGAACTAGGTTTTTTATTAGTAAATTTCTTGCTCAATTTTTTTTCTAAGTTCATTCCTAGCAAAATTGTTGTTCAAATAACTCGAACTAGGTTTTTTATTAGTAAATTTATTGCTTAAAATTTTATTCTAAGTTCATTCCTAGTAGAAATCTTGTTCAAATAATTTGAACTAGCTTTTTTATTAGTAAATTTTTTGCTCAAAATTTTATTCTAAGTTCATTCCCAGTATAATTCTTGTTCAAATACCTTGAACTAGATTTTTTATTAGTAAATTTATTGCTCAAAATTTATTCTAAGATCATTCCCAGTAGAATTATTGTTCAAATAACTTGAAGTAGGTTTTTTATTAGTAAATTTCTTGCTCAAACTTTTATTCTAAGTTCATTCCCAGTAGAATTCGTGTTCAAATAACTTGAACTAGGTTTTTTATTAGTAAATTTCTTGCTCAAAATTTTGTTCTAAGTTCATTCCCAGTAGAATTCTTGTTCAAATAACTTGAACTAGGTTTTTTATTAGTATATTTTTTTGCTCAAAATTTTGTTCTAAGTTCATTCCCAGTAGAATTCTTGTTCAAATAACTTGAACTAGGTCTTTTATTAGTAAATTTCTTGCTCAAAATTTTATTCTAAGTTTATTCCCAGTAGAAATCTTGTTCAAATAACTTGAACTAGGTTTTTTATTAGTAAATTTCTTGCTCAAAATTTTATTCTAAGTTCATTCACAGTAGAATTCTTGTTCAAATAACTTGAACTAGGTTTTTTATTAGTATATTTCTTGCTCAAAATTTTGTTCTAAGTTCATTCCCAGTAGAATTCTTGTTCAAATAACTTGAACTAGGTTTTTTATTAGTATATTTCTTGCTCAAAATTTTGTTCTAAGTTCATTCCCACAAGAATTCTTGTTAAAATAACTCGAACTAGGTTTTTTATTAGTAAATTTCTTGCTCCAAATTTTGGTCTAAGTTCATTCCCACTAGAATACTTGTTCAAATAACTTGAACTAGGTTTTTTATTACTAAATTTCTTGCTCAAAATTTTATTCTAAGTTCACTCCAAGTAGAATTCTTGTTCAAATAACTTGAACTAGGATTTTATTAGTAAATTTCTTGCTCAAAATTTTATTCTAAGTTCATTCCCAGTAGAATTCTTGTTCAAATAACTTGAACTAGGTTTTTTATTAGTAAATTTCTTGCTCAAAATTTTATTCTAAGTTCATTCCTAGTAGAATTGTTATTCAAATAACTTGAACTAGGTTTTTTATTCATAAATTTGTTGCTCAAAATTTTGTTTTAAGTTTATTCCCAGTAGAATTCTTGTTCAAATAACTTGAACTAGGTTTTTTATTAGTAAATTTCTTGCTCAAAATTTTGTTCTAAGTTCATTCCTAGCAGAATTCCTGTTCAGATTACTCGAACTAGGTTTTTTATTATTAAATTTCTTGCTCAATTTTTTTTCTAAGTTCATTCCTATCAAAATTGTTGTTCAAATAACTCGAACTAGGTTTTTTATTAGTAAATTTATTGCTTAAAATTTTATTCTAAGTTCATTCCTAGTAGAAATCTTGTTCAAATAATTTGAACTAGCTTTTTTATTAGTAAATTTTTTGCTCAAAATTTTATTCTAAGTTCATTCCCAGTATAATTCTTGTTCAAATAACTTGAACTAGATTTTTTATTAGTAAATTTATTGCTCAAAATTTATTCTAAGATCATTCCCAGTAGAATTATTGTTCAAATAACTTGAAGTAGGTTTTTTATTAGTAAATTTCTTGCTCAAACTTTTATTCTAAGTTCATTCCCAGTAGAATTCGTGTTCAAATAACTTGAACTAGGTTTTTTATTAGTAAATTTATTGCTCAAAATTTTATTCTAAGTTCATTCCCAGTAGAATTCTTGTTCAAATAACTTGAACTAGGTTTTTTATTAGTAAATTTGTTGCTCAAAATTTTGTTCTAAGTTCATTCCCAGTAGAATTCTTGTTCAAATAACTTGAACTAGGTTTTTTATTAGTATATTTCTTGCTCAAAATTTTGTTCTAAGTTCATTCCCAGTAGAATTTTTGTTAAAATAACTCAAACTAGGTTTTTTATTAGTAAATTTCTTGCTCAAAATTTTGTTCTAAGTTCATTCCCACTAGAATACTTGTTCAAATAACTTGAATTAGGTTTTTTATTACTAAATTTCTTGCTCATAATTTTATTCTAAGTTCACTCCAAGTAGAATTCTTGTTCAAATAACTCGAACTAGGTTTTTTATCAGTAAATTTCTTGCTTAAAATTTTATTCTAACTTCATTCCTACTAGAATTCTTGTTCAAATAATTTGAACTAGGTTTTTTATGAGTAAATTTCTAGCTCAAAATTTTATTCTAAGTTCATCCCAGTATAATTCTTGTTCAAATAACTTGAACTGGGTTTTTTATTAGTAAATTTCTTTCTCAAAATTTTATTCTAAGTTTATTCCCAGTAGAATTCTTGTTCAAATAACTTGAACTGGGATTTTTATTAGTAAATTTCTTGCTCAAAATTTTATTCTAAGTTCATTCCCAGTATAATTCTTGTTCAAATAACTTGAACTAGGTTTTTTATTAGTAAATTTCTTACTCAAAATTTTCTACTAAGTCACATCCTAGTAGAATTCTTGTTCAAATAACTTGAACTAGGTTTTTTATTAGTAAATTTCTTGCTCAAAATTTTATTCTAAGTTCATTCCTAGCAAAATTCTTGTTCAAATAAATTGAACTAGGTTTTTTATTAGTAAATTTCTTGCTCACCATTTTGTTCTATTTCATTCCCACTAGAATACTTGTTCAAATAAATTGAACTAGGTTTTTTATTACTAAATTTCTTGCTCAAAATTTTATTCTAAGTTCATTCCAAGTAGAATTATTGTTCAAATAACTTGAACTAGGTTTTTATTAGTAAATTTCTTGCTCAAAATTTTATTCTAAGTTCATTCCCAGTAGAATTCTTGTTCAAATAACTTGAACTAGATTTTTTATTAGTAAATTTCTTGCTCAAAATTTTGTTCTAAGTTCATTCCTAGCAGAATTCTTGTTCAGATTACTCGAACTAGGTTTTTTATTAGTAAATTTCTTGCTCAATTTTTTTTTCTAAGTTCATTCCTAGCAAAATTGTTGTTCAAATAACTCAAACTAGGTTTTTTATTAGTAAATTTATTGCTTAAAATTTTATTCTAAGTTCATTCCTAGTAGAATTCTTGTTCAAATAATTTGAACTAGCTTTTTTATTAGTAAATTTTTTTCTCAATTTTTTTTTCTAAGTTCATTCCCAGTATAATTCTTGTTCAAATCACTTGAACTAGATTTTTATTAGTAAATTTCTTGCTCAAAATTTTATTCTAAGATCATTCCCAGTAGAATTCTTGTTCAAATAACCTTAAGTAGGTTTTTTATTAGTAAATTTCTTGCTCAAACTTTTATTCTAAGTTCATTCCAAGTAGAATTCTTGTTCAAATAACTTGAACTAGGTCTTTTATTAGTAAATTTCTTGCTCAAAATTTTATTCTAAGTTCATTCCCAGTAGAATTCTTGTTCAAATAACTTGAACTATGTTTTTTATTAGTAAATTTGTTACTCAAAGTTTTGTTCTATGTTCATTCCCAGTAGAATTCTTGTTCAAATAACTTGAACTAGGTTTTTTATTAGTAAATTTATTGCTTAAAATTTTATTCTAAGTTCATTCCTAGTAGAAATCTTGTTCAAATAATTTGAACTAGCTTTTTTATTAGTAAATTTTTTGCTCAAAATTTTATTCTAAGTTCATTCCCAGTATAATTCTTGTTCAAATACCTTGAACTAGATTTTTTATTAGTAAATTTATTGCTCAAAATTTATTCTAAGATCATTCCCAGTAGAATTATTGTTCAAATAACTTGAAGTAGGTTTTTTATTAGTAAATTTCTTGCTCAAACTTTTATTCTAAGTTCATTCCCAGTAGAATTCGTGTTCAAATAACTTGAACTAGGTTTTTTATTAGTAAATTTCTTGCTCAAAATTTTGTTCTAAGTTCATTCCCAGTAGAATTCTTGTTCAAATAACTTGAACTAGGTTTTTTATTAGTATATTTTTTTGCTCAAAATTTTGTTCTAAGTTCATTCCCAGTAGAATTCTTGTTCAAATAACTTGAACTATGTCTTTTATTAGTAAATTTCTTGCTCAAAATTTTATTCTAAGTTTATTCCCAGTAGAAATCTTGTTCAAATAACTTGAACTAGGTTTTTTATTAGTAAATTTCTTGCTCAAAATTTTATTCTAAGTTCATTCACAGTAGAATTCTTGTTCAAATAACTTGAACTAGGTTTTTTATTAGTATATTTCTTGCTCAAAATTTTGTTCTAAGTTCATTCCCAGTAGAATTCTTGTTCAAATAACTTGAACTAGGTTTTTTATTAGTATATTTCTTGCTCAAAATTTTGTTCTAAGTTCATTCCCACAAGAATTCTTGTTAAAATAACTCGAACTAGGTTTTTTATTAGTAAATTTCTTGCTCCAAATTTTGGTCTAAGTTCATTCCCACTAGAATACTTGTTCAAATAACTTGAACTAGGTTTTTTATTACTAAATTTCTTGCTCAAAATTTTATTCTAAGTTCACTCCAAGTAGAATTCTTGTTCAAATAACTTGAACTAGGATTTTATTAGTAAATTTCTTGCTCAAAATTTTATTCTAAGTTCATTCCCAGTAGAATTCTTGTTCAAATAACTTGAACTAGGTTTTTTATTAGTAAATTTCTTGCTCAAAATTTTATTCTAAGTTCATTCCTAGTAGAATTGTTATTCAAATAACTTGAACTAGGTTTTTTATTCATAAATTTGTTGCTCAAAATTTTGTTTTAAGTTTATTCCCAGTAGAATTCTTGTTCAAATAACTTGAACTAGGTTTTTTATTAGTAAATTTCTTGCTCAAAATTTTGTTCTAAGTTCATTCCTAGCAGAATTCCTGTTCAGATTACTCGAACTAGGTTTTTTATTATTAAATTTCTTGCTCAATGTTTTTTCTAAGTTCATTCCTATCAAAATTGTTGTTCAAATAACTCGAACTAGGTTTTTTATTAGTAAATTTATTGCTTAAAATTTTATTCTAAGTTCATTCCTAGTAGAAATCTTGTTCAAATAATTTGAACTAGCTTTTTTATTAGTAAATTTTTTGCTCAAAATTTTATTCTAAGTTCATTCCCAGTATAATTCTTGTTCAAATAACTTGAACTAGATTTTTTATTAGTAAATTTATTGCTCAAAATTTATTCTAAGATCATTCCCAGTAGAATTATTGTTCAAATAACTTGAAGTAGGTTTTTTATTAGTAAATTTCTTGCTCAAACTTTTATTCTAAGTTCATTCCCAGTAGAATTCGTGTTCAAATAACTTGAACTAGGTTTTTTATTAGTAAATTTATTGCTCAAAATTTTATTCTAAGTTCATTCCCAGTAGAATTCTTGTTCAAATAACTTGAACTAGGTTTTTTATTAGTAAATTTGTTGCTCAAAATTTTGTTCTAAGTTCATTCCCAGTAGAATTCTTGTTCAAATAACTTGAACTAGGTTTTTTATTAGTATATTTCTTGCTCAAAATTTTGTTCTAAGTTCATTCCCAGTAGAATTTTTGTTAAAATAACTCAAACTAGGTTTTTTATTAGTAAATTTCTTGCTCAAAATTTTGTTCTAAGTTCATTCCCACTAGAATACTTGTTCAAATAACTTGAATTAGGTTTTTTATTACTAAATTTCTTGCTCATAATTTTATTCTAAGTTCACTCCAAGTAGAATTCTTGTTCAAATAACTCGAACTAGGTTTTTTATCAGTAAATTTCTTGCTTAAAATTTTATTCTAACTTCATTCCTACTAGAATTCTTGTTCAAATAATTTGAACTAGGTTTTTTATGAGTAAATTTCTAGCTCAAAATTTTATTCTAAGTTCATCCCAGTATAATTCTTGTTCAAATAACTTGAACTGGGTTTTTTATTAGTAAATTTCTTTCTCAAAATTTTATTCTAAGTTTATTCCCAGTAGAATTCTTGTTCAAATAACTTGAACTGGGATTTTTATTAGTAAATTTCTTGCTCAAAATTTTATTCTAAGTTCATTCCCAGTATAATTCTTGTTCAAATAACTTGAACTAGGTTTTTTATTAGTAAATTTCTTACTCAAAATTTTCTACTAAGTCACATCCTAGTAGAATTCTTGTTCAAATAACTTGAACTAGGTTTTTTATTAGTAAATTTCTTGCTCAAAATTTTATTCTAAGTTCATTCCTAGCAAAATTCTTGTTCAAATAAATTGAACTAGGTTTTTTATTAGTAAATTTCTTGCTCACCATTTTGTTCTATTTCATTCCCACTAGAATACTTGTTCAAATAAATTGAACTAGGTTTTTTATTACTAAATTTCTTGCTCAAAATTTTATTCTAAGTTCATTCCAAGTAGAATTATTGTTCAAATAACTTGAACTAGGTTTTTATTAGTAAATTTCTTGCTCAAAATTTTATTCTAAGTTCATTCCCAGTAGAATTCTTGTTCAAATAACTTGAACTAGATTTTTTATTAGTAAATTTCTTGCTCAAAATTTTGTTCTAAGTTCATTCCTAGCAGAATTCTTGTTCAGATTACTCGAACTAGGTTTTTTATTAGTAAATTTCTTGCTCAATTTTTTTTTCTAAGTTCATTCCTAGCAAAATTGTTGTTCAAATAACTCAAACTAGGTTTTTTATTAGTAAATTTATTGCTTAAAATTTTATTCTAAGTTCATTCCTAGTAGAATTCTTGTTCAAATAATTTGAACTAGCTTTTTTATTAGTAAATTTTTTTCTCAATTTTTTTTTCTAAGTTCATTCCCAGTATAATTCTTGTTCAAATCACTTGAACTAGATTTTTATTAGTAAATTTCTTGCTCAAAATTTTATTCTAAGATCATTCCCAGTAGAATTCTTGTTCAAATAACCTTAAGTAGGTTTTTTATTAGTAAATTTCTTGCTCAAACTTTTATTCTAAGTTCATTCCAAGTAGAATTCTTGTTCAAATAACTTGAACTAGGTCTTTTATTAGTAAATTTCTTGCTCAAAATTTTATTCTAAGTTCATTCCCAGTAGAATTCTTGTTCAAATAACTTGAACTATGTTTTTTATTAGTAAATTTGTTACTCAAAGTTTTGTTCTATGTTCATTCCCAGTAGAATTCTTGTTCAAATAACTTGAACTAGGTTTTTTATTAGTAAATTTATTGCTTAAAATTTTATTCTAAGTTCATTCCTAGTAGAAATCTTGTTCAAATAATTTGAACTAGCTTTTTTATTAGTAAATTTTTTGCTCAAAATTTTATTCTAAGTTCATTCCCAGTATAATTCTTGTTCAAATACCTTGAACTAGATTTTTTATTAGTAAATTTATTGCTCAAAATTTATTCTAAGATCATTCCCAGTAGAATTATTGTTCAAATAACTTGAAGTAGGTTTTTTATTAGTAAATTTCTTGCTCAAACTTTTATTCTAAGTTCATTCCCAGTAGAATTCGTGTTCAAATAACTTGAACTAGGTTTTTTATTAGTAAATTTCTTGCTCAAAATTTTGTTCTAAGTTCATTCCCAGTAGAATTCTTGTTCAAATAACTTGAACTAGGTTTTTTATTAGTATATTTTTTTGCTCAAAATTTTGTTCTAAGTTCATTCCCAGTAGAATTCTTGTTCAAATAACTTGAACTATGTCTTTTATTAGTAAATTTCTTGCTCAAAATTTTATTCTAAGTTTATTCCCAGTAGAAATCTTGTTCAAATAACTTGAACTAGGTTTTTTATTAGTAAATTTCTTGCTCAAAATTTTATTCTAAGTTCATTCACAGTAGAATTCTTGTTCAAATAACTTGAACTAGGTTTTTTATTAGTATATTTCTTGCTCAAAATTTTGTTCTAAGTTCATTCCCAGTAGAATTCTTGTTCAAATAACTTGAACTAGGTTTTTTATTAGTATATTTCTTGCTCAAAATTTTGTTCTAAGTTCATTCCCACAAGAATTCTTGTTAAAATAACTCGAACTAGGTTTTTTATTAGTAAATTTCTTGCTCCAAATTTTGGTCTAAGTTCATTCCCACTAGAATACTTGTTCAAATAACTTGAACTAGGTTTTTTATTACTAAATTTCTTGCTCAAAATTTTATTCTAAGTTCACTCCAAGTAGAATTCTTGTTCAAATAACTTGAACTAGGATTTTATTAGTAAATTTCTTGCTCAAAATTTTATTCTAAGTTCATTCCCAGTAGAATTCTTGTTCAAATAACTTGAACTAGGTTTTTTATTAGTAAATTTCTTGCTCAAAATTTTATTCTAAGTTCATTCCTAGTAGAATTGTTATTCAAATAACTTGAACTAGGTTTTTTATTCATAAATTTGTTGCTCAAAATTTTGTTTTAAGTTTATTCCCAGTAGAATTCTTGTTCAAATAACTTGAACTAGGTTTTTTATTAGTAAATTTCTTGCTCAAAATTTTGTTCTAAGTTCATTCCTAGCAGAATTCCTGTTCAGATTACTCGAACTAGGTTTTTTATTATTAAATTTCTTGCTCAATTTTTTTTCTAAGTTCATTCCTATCAAAATTGTTGTTCAAATAACTCGAACTAGGTTTTTTATTAGTAAATTTATTGCTTAAAATTTTATTCTAAGTTCATTCCTAGTAGAAATCTTGTTCAAATAATTTGAACTAGCTTTTTTATTAGTAAATTTTTTGCTCAAAATTTTATTCTAAGTTCATTCCCAGTATAATTCTTGTTCAAATAACTTGAACTAGATTTTTTATTAGTAAATTTATTGCTCAAAATTTATTCTAAGATCATTCCCAGTAGAATTATTGTTCAAATAACTTGAAGTAGGTTTTTTATTAGTAAATTTCTTGCTCAAACTTTTATTCTAAGTTCATTCCCAGTAGAATTCGTGTTCAAATAACTTGAACTAGGTTTTTTATTAGTAAATTTATTGCTCAAAATTTTATTCTAAGTTCATTCCCAGTAGAATTCTTGTTCAAATAACTTGAACTAGGTTTTTTATTAGTAAATTTGTTGCTCAAAATTTTGTTCTAAGTTCATTCCCAGTAGAATTCTTGTTCAAATAACTTGAACTAGGTTTTTTATTAGTATATTTCTTGCTCAAAATTTTGTTCTAAGTTCATTCCCAGTAGAATTTTTGTTAAAATAACTCAAACTAGGTTTTTTATTAGTAAATTTCTTGCTCAAAATTTTGTTCTAAGTTCATTCCCACTAGAATACTTGTTCAAATAACTTGAATTAGGTTTTTTATTACTAAATTTCTTGCTCATAATTTTATTCTAAGTTCACTCCAAGTAGAATTCTTGTTCAAATAACTCGAACTAGGTTTTTTATCAGTAAATTTCTTGCTTAAAATTTTATTCTAACTTCATTCCTACTAGAATTCTTGTTCAAATAATTTGAACTAGGTTTTTTATGAGTAAATTTCTAGCTCAAAATTTTATTCTAAGTTCATCCCAGTATAATTCTTGTTCAAATAACTTGAACTGGGTTTTTTATTAGTAAATTTCTTTCTCAAAATTTTATTCTAAGTTTATTCCCAGTAGAATTCTTGTTCAAATAACTTGAACTGGGATTTTTATTAGTAAATTTCTTGCTCAAAATTTTATTCTAAGTTCATTCCCAGTATAATTCTTGTTCAAATAACTTGAACTAGGTTTTTTATTAGTAAATTTCTTACTCAAAATTTTCTACTAAGTCACATCCTAGTAGAATTCTTGTTCAAATAACTTGAACTAGGTTTTTTATTAGTAAATTTCTTGCTCAAAATTTTATTCTAAGTTCATTCCTAGCAAAATTCTTGTTCAAATAAATTGAACTAGGTTTTTTATTAGTAAATTTCTTGCTCACCATTTTGTTCTATTTCATTCCCACTAGAATACTTGTTCAAATAAATTGAACTAGGTTTTTTATTACTAAATTTCTTGCTCAAAATTTTATTCTAAGTTCATTCCAAGTAGAATTATTGTTCAAATAACTTGAACTAGGTTTTTATTAGTAAATTTCTTGCTCAAAATTTTATTCTAAGTTCATTCCCAGTTGAATTCTTGTTCAAATAACTTGAACTAGATTTTTTATTAGTAAATTTCTTGCTCAAAATTTTGTTCTAAGTTCATTCCTAGCAGAATTCTTGTTCAGATTACTCGAACTAGGTTTTTTATTAGTAAATTTCTTGCTCAATTTTTTTTTCTAAGTTCATTCCTAGCAAAATTGTTGTTCAAATAACTCAAACTAGGTTTTTTATTAGTAAATTTATTGCTTAAAATTTTATTCTAAGTTCATTCCTAGTAGAATTCTTGTTCAAATAATTTGAACTAGCTTTTTTATTAGTAAATTTTTTTCTCAATTTTTTTTTCTAAGTTCATTCCCAGTATAATTCTTGTTCAAATCACTTGAACTAGATTTTTATTAGTAAATTTCTTGCTCAAAATTTTATTCTAAGATCATTCCCAGTAGAATTCTTGTTCAAATAACCTTAAGTAGGTTTTTTATTAGTAAATTTCTTGCTCAAACTTTTATTCTAAGTTCATTCCAAGTAGAATTCTTGTTCAAATAACTTGAACTAGGTCTTTTATTAGTAAATTTCTTGCTCAAAATTTTATTCTAAGTTCATTCCCAGTAGAATTCTTGTTCAAATAACTTGAACTATGTTTTTTATTAGTAAATTTGTTACTCAAAGTTTTGTTCTATGTTCATTCCCAGTAGAATTCTTGTTCAAATAACTTGAACTAGGTTTTTTATTAGTATATTTCTTGCTCAAAATTTTGTTCGAAGTTCATTCCCAGTAGAATTCTTGTTAAAATAACTCGAACTAGGATTTTTATTAGTAATTTTTTTGCTCAAAATTTTGTTCTAAGTTCATTCCTACTAGAATACTTGTTCAAATAACTTGAACTAGGTTTTTTATTACTAAATTTATTGCTCAAAATTTTATTCTAAGTTCACTCCAAGTAGAATTCTTGTTCAAATAACTCGAACTAGGTTTTTTATCAGTAAATTTCTTGCTTAAAATTTATTCTAACTTCATTCCTAGTAGAATTCTTGTTCAAATAATTTGAACTAGGTTTTTTATTAGTAAATTTCTTGCTCAAAATTTTATTCTAAGTTCATTCCCAGTATAATTCTTGTTCAAATAACTTGAAGTGGGTTTTTTATTAGTAAATTTCTTGCTCAAAATTTTATTCTAAGTTCATTCCCATCATAATTCTTGTTCAAATAACTTGAACTAGGTTTTTTATTAGTAAATTTCTTACTCAAAATTTTCTACTAAGTCACTTCCTAGTAGAATTTTTGTTCAAATAACTTGAACTAGGTTTTTTATTAGTAAATTTCTTGCTCAAAATTTTATTCTAAGTTCATTCCTAGAAGAATTCTTGTTCAAATAAATTGAACTAGATTTTTTATTAGTAAATTTCTTGCTCACCATTTTGTTCTATTTCATTCCCACTAGAATACTTGTTCAAATAAATTGAACTAGGTTTCTTATTACTAAATTTCTTGCTCAAAATTTTATTCTAAGTTCATTCCAAGTAGAATTCTTGTTCAAATAACTTGAACTAGGTTTTTTTTTAGTAAATTTCTTGCTCAAAATTTTATTCTAAGTTCATTCACAGTAGAATTCTTGTTCAAATAACTTGAACTAGATTTTTTATTAGTAAATTTCTTGCTCAAAATTTTGTTCTAAGTTCATTCCTAGCAGAATTCTTGTTCAGATTACTCGAACTAGGTTTTTTACTAGTAAATTTCCTGCTCAAATTTTTTTCTAAGTTCATTCCTAGCAAAATTGTTGTTCAAATAACTCGAACTAGGTTTTTTATTAGTAAATTTATTGCTTAAAATTTTATTCTAAGTTCATTCCTAGTAGAATTTTTGTTCAAATAATTTGAACTAGCTTTTTTAATAGTAAATTTTTTGCTCAAAATTTTATTCTAATTTCATTCCCAGTATAATTCTTGTTCAAATAACTTGAACTAGGTCTTTTATTAGTAAATTTCTTGCTCAAAATTTTATTCTAAGTTCATTCCCAGTAGAATTCTTGTTCAAATAACTTGAACTAGGTTTTTTATTAGTAAATTTGTTGCTCAAAATTTTGTTCTAAGTTCATTCCCAGTAGAATTCTTGTTCAAATAACTTGAACTAGGTTTTTTATTAGTATATTTCTTGCTCAAAATTTTGTTCTAAGTTCATTCCCAGTAGAATTCTTGTTAAAATAACTCGAACTAGGATTTTAATTAGTAAATTTTTTGCTCAAAATTTTGTTCTATGTTCATTCCTACTAGAATACTTGTTAAAATAACTTGAACTAGGTTTTTTAGTACTAAATTTATTGCTCAAAATTTTATTCTAAGTTCACTCAAAGTAGAATTCTTGTTCAAATAACTCGAACTAGGTTTTTTATCAGTAAATTTCTTGCTTAAAATTTTATTCTAACTTCATTCCTAGTGGAATTCTTGTTCAAATAATTTGAACTAGGTTTTTTATTAGTAAATTTCTTGCTCAAAATTTTATTCTAAGTTCATTTCCAGTATAATTCTTGTTCAAATAACTTGAAGTGGGTTTTTTATTAGTAAATTTCTTGCTCAAAATTTTATTCTAAGTTCATTCCCAGTATAATTCTTGTTCAAATAACTTGAACTAGGTTTTTTATTAGTAAATTTCTTACTCAAATTTTTTTACTAAGTCACTTCCTAGTAGAATTTTTTTTCAAATAACTTGAACTAGGTTTTTTATTAATAAATTTCTTGCTCAAAATTTTGTTCTATTTCATTCCCACTAGAATACTTGTTCAAATAAATTGAACTAGGTTTCTCATTACTAAATTTCTTGCTCAAAATTTTATTCTAAGTTCATTCCAAGTAGAATTCTTGTTCAAATAACTTGAACTAGGTTTTTTAATAGTAAATTTTTTGCTCAAAATTTTATTCTAAGTTCATTCACAGAAGAATTCTTGTTCAAATAACTTGAACTAGATTTTTTATTAGTAAATTTCTTGCTCAAAATTTTATTCTAAGATCATTCCCAGTAGAATTCTTGTTGAAATAATTTGAACTAGGTTTTTTATTAGTAAATTTCTTGCTCAAAATTTTATTCTAAGTTGATTACCAGTATAATTCTTGTTCAAATAACTTGAACTGGGTTTTTTATTAGTAAATTTCTTTCTCAAAATTTTATTCTAAGTTCATTCCCAGTAGAATTCTTGTTCAAATAACTTGAACTGGGATTTTTATTAGTAAATTTCTTGCTCAAAATTTTATTCTAAGTTCATTCCCAGTATAATTCTTGTTCAAATAACGTGAACTAGGTTTTTTATTAGTAAATTGCTTACTCAAAATTTTCTACTAACTCACTTCCTAGTAGAATTCTTGTTCAAATAACTTGAACTAGGTTTTTTATTAGTAAATTTCTTGCTCAAAATTTTATTCTAAGTTCATTCCTAGCAGAATTCTTGTTCAAATAAATTGAACTAGGTTTTTTATTAGTAAATTTCTTGCTCACCATTTTGTTCTATTTCATTCCCACTAGAATACTTGTTCAAATAAATTGAACTAGGTTTTTTATTACTAAATTTCTGGCTCAAAATTTTATTCTAAGTTCATTCCAAGTAGAATTCTTGTTCAAATAACTTGAACTAGGTTTTTATTAGTAAATTTCTTGCTCAAAATTTTATTCTATGTTCATTCCCAGTAGAATTCTTGTTCAATTAACTTGAACTAGGTTTTTTATTAGTAAATTTCTCGCTTAAAATTTTATTCTAAGTTCATTCCTAGTACGATTCTTGTTCAAATAACTTGAACTAGATTTTTTATTTGTAAATTTCTTGCTCAAAATTTTATTCTAAGTTCATTCCCAGTAGAATTCTTGTTCAAATAACTTGAACTGGGTTTTTTATTAGTAAATTTATTTCTCAAACTTTTATTGTAAGTTCATTCCCAGTAGAATTCTTGTTCAAATAACTTGAACTGGGATTTTATTAGTAAATTTCTTGCTCAAAATTTTATTCTAAGTTCATTCCCAGTATAATTCTTGTTCAAATAAATTGAACTAGGTTTTTTATTAGTAAATTTCTTACTCAAAAATTTCTACTAAGTCACTTCCTAGTAGAATTCTTGTTCAAATAACTTGAACTAGGTTTTTTATTAGTAAATTTCTTGCTCAAAATTTTATTCTAAGTTCATTCCTAGCAGAATTCTTGTTCAAATAAATTGAACTATGTTTTTTATTAGTAAATTTCTTGCTCACCATTTTGTTCTATTTCATTCCCACTAGAATACTTGTTCAAATAAATTGAACTAGGTTTTTTATTACTAAATTTCTTGTTCAAAATTTTATTCTAAGTTCATTCCAAGTAGAATTCTTGTTCAAATAACTTGAACTAGGTTTTTATTAGTAAATTTCTTGCTCAAAAGTTTATTCTATGTTCATTCCCAGTAGAATTCTTGTTCAATTAATTTCAACTAGGTTTTTTATTAGTAAATTTCTTGCTTAAAATTTTATTCTATGTTCATTCCTTGTACGATTCTTGTTCAAATAACTTGAACTAGATTTTTTATTAGTAAATTTCTTGCTCAAAATTTTATTCTAAATTCATTACCAGTAGAATTCTTGTTCAAATAACTTGAACTAGGTTTTTTATTAGTAAATTTCTTGCTCAAACTTTTATTCTAAGTTCATTCCTAGTAGAATATTTGTTGAAATAACTTGAACTGGGTTTTTTATTAGTAAATTTCTTGCTCAAAATTTTAAACACATTTGGCAAGGTTATAATTCCAAATTTGGAAAGAAACACAAAGAAAACATCTGCTCAAAAGTGTATCCCACACTGTTCACAAAGTGTTGAAAACAGATTAAATGACCAAAAAGTTGGGTTTGTTTTCAAGGGCCAAATGTTTTCCAAAATTTGTTTTCAAAGTGGTAACTTGTTAATCATGTCATAAAATTTCAGAAACATCTTTTGAAACCAATTTTGAAATAGATTAAGGCCATGAAAACAATGTGGAAAAAGGTGTACTTTCTGTTTTTCTCTGTTTTCCAAAATGTCTTTTTCTGCCTTAATTTTATACCACAAAGACAAAAAGCAAAAGATAATTTTATTAATCCAAAAATAAAACAAATCATATGTATTTGTAGTACATATATCAAGGAAAAAATAAAAGTCAAGAAAACATAAAATAACATTTTATAGCCTAGTGAAAACAAAGGTAGAAAACAGGTACTTGTCTATATTTTCAGGAAATGTTTTTTATCGAAAACTTAAAAGAAAACTTTCATAAATCATTTTGGAATTTTGTTTTCTTAGATCCAACAAAGTTAAAAGTTCATTTTAAGATCCAAACAAGAATGATCCAAGTCTTGGAATAAAAATTCACTCAAGTAACATTAGGGAAACATTAGGAAAAATAATAGAATTGTTTTCAGGAAAATTTTGGTATTGGTTTTTCTCAAGAAACAAAACTTGTGTTGTAAATATGATTAAGATCATAAACATATGTTAGTTAAAACAATCATGTTGCTAGAAAAAAATTTTGTTGGCCCTAATTTTTGTCTCCTTGAGCACGGTACAAGATTCCAAAAATTGGGGTGTGAAACTAACGTCGTAAAAGAATAAAAGACACACACTCAGAACTAAAGAAGGAAAACAACTAACAAAGCAACACATACAGAAATCAAGCTTATACTTAACGCAATAACTCGAACGTTATCGATGAAACTATCTCACATAACTCTCAGGGTACAAAACTATCATCAAACAAACATATGGTTGAGAAACCATATCCCACATCTTACATACCATATATGGAGTGGGTGTACCACTCTCATAATAAGATATTCAAGAAGCTAAAATTATAGCTTGTGGTCACAAAGGTGAGTCTACTAAAACAATAACAATCAATCAAAGCGATACCCAAGGCAGTGGGTATAATCAACACACAAGCAATCATCACCAAAAAAGTTCATGATTAACTAAAGGATAGATAACAAGATACTACTAAGCACAACAAAAACACTAGCACATAAAATAACATAAGTACAATACTCATGCTAAGGCAATCACTCCGACAATTTCCAAACAGCAAACAACACACCACAGATGAATAGGCTAGTTATAGACTATGCTTATGTCTACTCAAAGTTATGGAATCCATCAATCATGAAAATAAACAAAACAAACCAGTAGCTCAATCAATGGTAACAAGTCATAAAGTATAATCTAAAACACAAACATCAAAAAGGATAATGCTTCTTACAAGTAATACAAAAACATGACTGCACTAATAGCATACTAGTATGGAATTCTACCCAGCATGCTATAAGAAATAATTGTATTCTAACACTATAGAAACAAGAAACTCAACAAGTCATAGCATATTAACAGAAGTAATAAGATCCTAAACATGCTAGGATAGTCCTACATTCATAAAATAAGAAGACAACAATACTAGATAATCTCATAATCTCTAGTGGTGGCACTAGTCCATCACTAGAGAAGCAAACACCGCCACAAGGATGCGTAATATTAAACAAGCAATACATGGATATAAATACCTACTGACAGCACATACACCTTACACATGCTAGTAAGCATAAACACTGAAATAATTTCATGAAAACATCCACCAAGCAAACATAAACCAATCCTAATAATACATGCTTTTCTACTCAATTAAATACCAAGACATCAAAGTATAAACTACACAACCAGTAGCTATCCACTCAACAAAATATTAACTAAACACTTTCAAAAATCCAAATACTTAATAAAAATCATTCACAAATAATCTATCAATCACAAGGAATTATTCCATTAGCAAACAATTCAATTTAAGCAAACAATAGTGAAGCATTTCTTAACATGATACTCCTAAGGAATATTATGCTAACAAATGAATCACACCCAAACATACTAGTATTCACAAAGAAGAACTAAACTTTTCACTTACATAAGTGAAACAAACAATCTATTTCCCTTGGTGGAAAATAGCAATCAAACATATAGTAATACCTGCTATTTTTACACTAGTGCAATGGTAGGGGATTTGCATCCCTAACCAAGATGCAATGGGACCAGTGGGTTATGGGCCCACTAATACCAAGGTAAAATAGGTAACAAAGCCTCTGGTCACACATGACAAGATTAGTATAACAAGGCAAACCATACAAGGCTACTCATACTAGTGAAAATAACACTAGTGAAAACAAATACCAATCTTACACATGCTTTGCTATGAAATAAGTTGTAAGCTAACAAAGATGAAAACATCAAGATAACAGTACCAAAATGGTACTGTACTCCATTCAAACATATCACTAACCTAGGCAAAACAAATCTACTAAGATTTGGTTCACACAATAATCAAATAATAAAACTAGAAAATAACAAATGCTAGTTCTATTTCTATTAGACTTTCCAAACATGCACACACTTTCTAAGGTAGACATATTGCAAGCAAAAAACCTAATAACAAGATCCAACCCATCTAAACATGCTAGGAAATAAGATTCAAACAATCACACACTTATTTACAAACAAACACACAAGTAGCAACGAAAACAGAAAAATGTTATTTCTAGATTTGCTCACCAAAATTAATGTAGGGCTCCAAAAATTAATCCAAGCTAGAATTAGGTAGATCTAGTCATAAGAAAACTCTTCCAATTGGATTTAACTCAAAAATCATTTTTAAACTCCTCCTAACAATCCTAGAAAAGCATACTGGCCTTTTTCCAAAATGGATGGAATTTCCATTTGGTAACTCACCTTGATGTGAGGCAAAGTCCTAGTGATATATATATTCACTAGCTATCCAAAACAATTTGGTTTGACCAAAATGGATACAGATCCAAAAAGTTATGCCAAAAATATGCTTACAGACACTCTGTGGAAAAACAAACATTGTGAGAAAAATACAAGCCAAAACTTTGATCTACAAATTTTAGGTGGTTAAGAAAACACAATACTAGGGTCAATATTTTTGGTTGAATTTATTTTGCATCCTAGGTATCTTTCCCAAGCCCAAAGCAAACAACACAAATCTGCACAGATTTAAAAAGGAAAAAGAAACAAGGGATGGGCTGGGATCCTTCACGGGCGCGGCCCAACTGGCCGGCAGCGCGGCCCAAACGCGCAGCATGGGAATGGCGCGGGTTCATCGTGGTCGTAGATCTCCTGCTCTATGGTCCCGCTGTGTTCTTCCTCCTCCCTCTCTTCTCTCTCTCACGGGCACGACGGAGAACGAGGGCGACGGTGATAGCTCACCGTGGGGGCTCGAGGGTTGCTGGCGCGGCTCGGGGGTGACGTACGAGTGCAGGGGCGTCGAGGGGTGCAGGTTGTGGGTGCCGGCTTGGCTCCAGGCAGTGGCTCGGGCACCGAGCGCTCACGGCGGCGAGCTCGACGGTGGCGGGCGTCCTGCAAACGAGGGATCCAGGAGGGGTGTCAGGAAGGTGAGTGAGGGTACGGGGAGTGCTTTGGAGGCGGAAGTGAGCGATGGGAGGGCGCAGCTCAATCGCCACCTTACCCGAGTAGACGGCGACGGAAAATCGCGCCGCGGCGCTCACCGGAGGCTTCCCGAGGTGGTTGGGTGGGTCGAGGAGGTTGCTAGGAGGGAGGGGAGGCTGGTGGCGAAGTGGGGAGCGAGGAACTACATGTATACGTGGCACCGAGGGGGTTGACGAGGACACGCTCTCGGGTTGACTCGAAATGGCACGGGTGTGAGCTTCTAGCTCGTGCCCTCGACAGAGCACAGCAAGGGAAGGGCCGAGGGGTTGCCTTGGATCTAGGGGCAAGCTAAGGGGTGGCCACTGTGAGCTGGAAAGGCCACATCATGGCCACAAGGGTCAAAGCCAGAGGTTCCCATGCCATGACCGCACTGTTTTCTGCCACCTCTTTTCTCTCTCGAAAATGCCCTCCTCTCCACCTTCTAGAAGCAACAAAAGGTCCTACTGTAAAGTCTAAATACCCAAGAATCTATTTGGAAAATTGGGGTTTCCAAACTTGAACAAAATCCAAAAGAAAACCTCTGCTCAAAAATTGGAAAACAACTGTCTGTGAAAAATTCAAAAAATTCAGTCTTAAGGACTGAGAGAAAAATTCTAAGTGTTGAAATCTGTTAAAAACCTCACACAGTTGGCACTGTTTTCAAGGGCCAAATAAAATCGAATCTTTGTTTTCAAAGTGGGAACTTGTTAACCATGTTTTAAACTTTCAGAAACAATTTTTTGAAAATAAAATTGAAATAGTTTAAATCCATGAAAACAATGTGGGAAAACGTGTACTTTCTGTTTTTCTCTGTTTTCCAAAAATGCCTTTTTCTGCCTTATTTTCATCCCACAAAGACAACAAGCAAAAGACCATTTTTATCAATCCAAAAATAAAACCAAGCTTATGTATTTGTAGTACATATATCAAGGAACAAGTAAAATTCAAGAAAACATAAATATCATTTTATAGCCTAGTGAAAACAAAGGTAGAAAACAGGTACTTGGCTATATTTTCAGGAAATAGTTTCTATAGAAGACTTAAAAGAAAACTTCCATAAATAATTTAAAATTTTCGTTGTCTTGGATCCAACAAAGTTAAAAGTTTATTTTAAGATGCAAACAAGAATAATCCAAGCTTTTGAATAAAATTCACTCAAGTAATCAACAGGGAAAACAACAGGGAAAATATTATAAAAGTGTTTTCAGGAAACTTTGATATTGGTTCTAAAATGAAACAAGACTTGCATTGCATATATGATTAAGATCATATACACATGTTAGTTCAAACAATAATGTTGTTAGAAAAAAAATTGTTGGCCCTAATTTTCGTCTTCTTGAACACTATACAAGATTCCAAAAAAAATATTTCCAGAACAACTTTTCTGAAACTAAAAACAACAGAAAACAGGGAACTGGCTCTGTGGCATCTTGTCAATAGGTTAGTCCGGAAAATCGATAAAAATTACATAAAGTGTATAGCAAACATGTGGGAAACAATAAGAAAACAACATGGAACATCAGAAATTAAGGATACGTTTATGACGTATCAGCTACCTTTAAAACCTTCAAAATACTTCTCATTTTGTGACCCTGTTTTACCTCATGAGGAAGTAGTAATTGGCTTTGTTATCTTCCTTACTAATTAAGTACCTGAACTTGCATGCTTCATTTGCTTGTCACTAATTTTGCAAAGATCTGGTTAGACCATTATAACATCAAAAAGTTAAACAAATAAATCGACACTCCTTCATGGTTTGTAAAAGAAAGGTTGCGAGGATTGTCATGCTATATTAAAGTGCATGCTATGCTTAATATCAATAATTTGGAACCTCTGTCAACTTGTATAGTATGGAAGATAACAAGAACTCTATTACCATTCGTTGACATGAACAATCACCTCCCAAAATCATTTTACTTTTGTTTTTAATAAAATAAAAAGCTCTAGCACATGTTAATCCCTGCTTCCCTCTGGGAAGGGCCAATCTTTTACTTTATTGTTGAGTCACCATCTCTTCTTTAAGCTCCTTCTCGAGAGCATAACCGTCATTCTTAGTGTTATGTGCTTGTCCCAGAACACGGTTGATTGTGGTATAACTTTGATGCTTTTATCTTTGATACATCTACTTCTAGTCTTCACTTGAACTTTGGAGGTGCCCTGGCATTTCTGTTTCTCTCCACAATTAAGGTCAAGCGAGATACCACTTTATCATATCTTATTATCAACATTGCAATCTTAAAAATAGATATACTTTATATTGTTTATTATTAGTGTGTTGGTATCTCTTCATGGTTTGCATAACTATTAGGTGGCTTTATTTGCATACTTGTTCTTATGAATTTCCCAAGTACTTGATCATATTGTGAGAATATCTACATCATATGAAGCAAATGTGTTCGTAAAAGTTCTTTTATCGCACACAGTTGTTAACTGAATTGCTTGAGGACAAGCAATAAGCTAAGATTGAGGGAGTTGATACGTCCAAAATGTATCTACTTTCCCGAACAATTTTGATATTGTTTTCCTATAAACTTGTGAGTTTTGAATACAACTAACACGGACTAACGATGTTTTCACAAGAATTGCCCTGGTGTCTCGTTTTTGTGCAGAAATTCAACTTTCAGGAAAATGCTCGGCAAAGATTGCAAAGTTCCTATTTTACCCGAAGACTCTCGGAGCCAGAAGATGAGACAGAGAGGGGACACGAGGGGCCCACATCAGCTGGCGGCGCCCCTGCCACCTAGGCCGCACCGTGGTGTGGTGTGGCCGCCTCAGACACCCCCTCGAGCACCCCTTTCGACTACTTAAACCCTTTAACCTAGAAACATCGACGGGGGTTCCTCATATTCCAGAGAAACACACCAGAGCGTCGCCGCCGCCTCAAAACTCAATTCGGGGATCAGAAGTTCCTGTTCTGGCACCCTGCCAGGACGGGGATTCGGAGGAGATCATCGCCATCGTCATCACCACCACCTCTCCATCAACCATCCATGATCCCCCATCCATGTGTGGGTAATCCCTGCTGTAGGCTGAGAGGTATGGTAGGGATTGGATGAGATCGTGATATGGACATAGAGGTCCATGAGGTTTATTCATGCTTGAGTTGGAAGGAAATACTGAGTCGCTGATGTTTATTATAAGGTGAATTCTTTCCTAGTAATAAATAGTGTTTGTGTTTGTGAGAATGTTATACTACCTAAGCCTATGATATGTATGATTAGGTTTATTGATAACACAAACATGGATGGAGAAGAGGAAGCAAGGAGCAAAAGAATGAGGCATGGAAAACAACTACAAGGAAATGATGTTTCAGTTCGGACTGCCAGGAGTCCCGAATTTGAAATAGTCATGGATTCTTCATACGGGCTCCAAATACAGCAAACGAGCACAGTACGGATAGGGAATTTGATGGGATTTCCAATGGATCCGGCCCCATCAAGAAATTCGACTCGTGCAAACCGTGGTGACCGAAACAAGCCACGAATAGTTTTCTGCCAGTTTCCAAATCGAGTCCAATTGGCTGCACCCGTGTTGGGTCAGTTTGTATCCGAGTTGGTTGAGTCCAAACAAGTAGGAATAGGTCAATTTCGTGGGGATTCCCCCCTCCCTCATATATAACTACCACCTGCGTGTGGAATAGATTAGACTACGTTAAACCCAAAAACCCTACACCTCTAGATTGAAACTGCTTGTAAGCCTTTCATCTGGAAGTTCATCTGCAAACTTTACGTGTTACCTGCTGTTCCACTGGGAATAAGACGGTACAGGACCACTTGTAGTCGGTGGATTACTTGTTCAAGAGTGTGGAGTTGAGAATATTCTTGGGGTTGCTATCTTTTGCATTGGCATCAGGGATCAGCCGGGAGAGTTCTTAGTGGCGCACTAGTTATCATACAGAAGTTATCTGTGAGTTCAGTGAGAAGATTGGGCCACCCCTTATCATCTTGGTATCAGATTTACAGGTTGCCTCGGTGAGCTATCAATTTCCCTTTAGTTTGAGTGTTTTTATTTCCTATCCAGAAAATTGCCGCACAAAAATAGTGTCGTTCGTTGCCAGAGCCTAGATCAACACCAATTTGCATCTACTAGTTGCTGTTTCTTGTTGATTTGCGTTCCCTTTTTCTGTTTTTAGTTTTTGTCTATTACGGTTAGGGTTCATCTAGTTCATCTTTTGTTTAGGTCTATACCGACAATATCGCCAAAAATATTGCCTAAACCTGCTGCGCATTCAATCCGCTGACGCGTGCTCCCAATCATTGTTGCGTCGTGTAGGGTCAATCATTGCTGCGTCGTGTCCCTACTCGCTCTACTCGCCAAAATCGCATCGCGCGCTGCCCACCTGCCGACAAAAACGCGCGCAGATCCACCCACCGCTGGCCTTGTCGTTTCTGTTTCCAAACCGCGCGCGTCGCTTTCCTAACCACATCCATCGCATCGCTGTGCGTTTTCGTGGCTTTCCACCGACACCCGTCCGCGTGGCCGGTAGGATCTCTGTGCGAAAAAAAAACGGCGACGCAGTGTTCGCTGCTATCGGGACGGCCACGTGAGATTCGTAATCATTGCGGTCGAGTACCGGCCATCGCTCTGCCAAAATGCGTCACGGTTTCGCCCGCCACGCGCACCACCGATCCACTGCACGCGCGCGCACACCTACCAAAAATATCGCTGCTTCCATAACCGCACCAACCACGCGCTCGGGAGGAGCAAACAGAAATCACCTGCGCGCTGGTTTTGTTTGTCGGGGACTCGGTCCACGCGATTGTTCCGTGTCTCCAGGCACTAGTGGCCAAACAGCAACCGCACGCGCAGACAACTACCAGACGCTACGCGCCAAAGTTTCTGTCCCGTGTTCTGTTAGTTTTAGGTTTTTTTTTCTTTGACAAATTCACTTTGTTTCCACTCCATATCCTTGTGAGACATAGACACGGCCTATCTATATATCAAATTAGGAGCATATCCACATAAGACTAGCTTGATTTTGTGCTCACAGGCTGCTCAGTTGATTATTTCACAGTGCTGTTTTTCTGCAAAATTTCTGCAAACGAGCACAATACGGATAGGGAATTTGATGGGCTTTCCAATGGATCCGGCCCCATCAAGAAATTCATCTCACAGATAACTTCTCAGTGAACTCACAGATAACTTCTGTATGATAACTAGTGCGCCACTAAGAACTCTCCCGGCTGATCCCTGATGCCAATGCAAAAGATAGCAACCCCAAGGATATTCTCAACTCCACACTCTTGCACAAGTAATCCACCGACTACAAGTGGTCCTGTACCGTCTTATTCCCAGTGGAAAAGCAGGTAACACGTAAAGTTTGTAGATGAACTTCCAGATGAAAGTCTTACAAGTAGTTTCAATCTAGAGGTCTAGGGTTTTTGGGTTTAACGTAGTCTAATCTATTCCACACGCAGGTGGTAGCTATATATGAGGGAGGGGGGAATCCCCACAAAATTGACCTATTCCTACTTGTTTGGACTCAACCAACTCGGATACAAACTGACCCAACACGGGTGCAGCCAATTGGACTCGATTTGGAAACTAGCAGAAAATTATTTGTGGCTTGTTTCGGTCACCACGGTTTGCACGAGTCGAATTTCTTGATGGGGCCGGATCCATTGGAAATCCCATCAAATGCCCTATCCGTATTGTGCTCGTTTGCTGTATTTGGAGCCCGTATGAAGAATCCATGACTATTTCAAATTCGGGACTCCTGGCAGTCCGAACTGAAACATCATTTCCTTGTAGTTGTTTTCCATGCCTCCTTCTTTTGCTCCTTGCTTCCTCTTCTCCATCCATGTTTGTGTTATCAATAAACCTAATCATACATATCATAGGCTTAGGTAGTATAACGTTCTCACAAACACAAACATTATTTATTACTAGGAAAGAATTCACCTTATAATAAACATCAGTGAGACTCAGTATTTCCTTCCAACTCAAGCATGAATAAACCTCATGGACCTCTATGTCCATATCAGATCGTTTATGTAATAATTGCTAGATTATTAGAGCATGGTGCCTAGTATCAGTTGTTAGTGCTATCTATCGTTGTGCAACTTCTTATGATTAATTCTTTTCACTAGGGCCCGAGTGCTATGATTTCAGATATGAACATGTTTTTGATTCATGAGGATAATTATTGTTTTTTATCTTACCTGCAAGTTGTATACACATATCGTTATCTGGAACCCGAGGCCCCAAAGTGACAGAAATTGGGATAACAGAGGGGATGGCTGTGATGTGAGGATCACGTGTGTTCACGAAGTGTTAATGATTTGCTCCCGTGCTTTATTAAAAGGAGCACCTTCATTACCAGTAGTTCCCCTTGAGACCCCGCTACAAACGGGCTGGTAGGAGAGAAGGTGTTGTGAAAGTTTCTCATTGTGAGCACGTACGACTAAATATGGAGCACATGCCTATGGTTACCTAGTACTTGGATGCTTTATCATTATTTTTCTGCAATTGCCCATGTTTTGATTATTATATGAATTATCTTATCCATGGAACGCCCATTTCATCCGTCCCTATGTCTACAATATTTTATTCCTATTGTCTACTACAATTACCGCTGTTGTCTTTATTTTATTCCTGCTATATTTCACTACTGCTACTGCTATAAAACTGTTGCTACTGATAAACTGTTGCGAGCAAGTCTATTTCCAGGTGCAGCTGAACTGACAATTTATCTGTTAAGGCTTATAAATATTATTTGCCTCACCTTGTGTTGAATCAATAAATTTGGGTTTTACTTCCCTCGAAGACTGTTTTGATCCCCTATACTTGTGGTTCATCAAAAGGTCATATGAGGAATTTAATGTAATATTCACTTTGTGAAATATTCATCGAAATTCCAAGATAATGACCACAATGTGCAAAACAAAACAAACAACATAATAGTACTCATAAATATATGATATTGGATTATCATATAGATCCATGTTAAAACAAGATATCCATGTTGACTCCAAGATTTTACCTTGAGAGTATGTTGGAGTGATTTTATAAATGGCAAGGAAAATGAATATTTTCACAAGAAAAACATATATGAATATTTTATATTCATAAATCTAATATTGATAAAATTGTTTTATCAAGTATGAATAAATGGTAATGATAAGTTGAAAACTTATCAATTGGTTGGTGATGTTATTGGATTAATTAGAAAACTATTTTGCTAAGTGTAATTAATTTTGATTACTAGAGTAATCAGAAAAATTACAAATATGAGTATTAAGTCAGTCATGTTAATGAAACAAGAAGTAATTTCTTTTTCATTATATAAAGAGAATGGACTTAAAAGTAAGTGGTATCTGATTATTATATTTTAAATTTGGCTTGTCCTAATTAAAAAAATATCTCAGGAAAAGATTTTAAATGGTTTTTAATGCATTATCAGAAAGTTTCTTAGTAAATTCAGGATCTATGAGATAGATTGAGGAATTTAATACACATGAATGGTTTGTTACATATAATTCTGAGAGGAAATTCGATTCAAAAATTGAGATAAACTATTTTTGTGTCAACAGAAAAATTACATGATATTTTGCAATATACATGACCTTCGTAGTCATTGGTGAGCAAAATACGAAAGGATAAATTCAAATCATAATATTTTGTAATTCGACCAATCTTATAGTCATAAAGGGAAAAGCACACAAGAACCGGTATATTTCCATTAACTAATTTTTTTAGATAATCCGGTAAAAGGAGAAAGACTTGAGAAAAAAGTTTTCCCTATCCAGTCAATTGTTTGTAATAAAACGAAGGAATATTGTGGTGAGAAGTTTCTAACCAAAATATTCAACAGTAATATGACAAGGTATAAAAAAACTCGGTGGAATTTTGTATAGCTACAGATAATATTGTGAGAAGTATTCACATATGTATTTGTGGTGGAATTACAAAATCAAATATTTATTAATTTTAACTCAGATTATGATTCTCAATTGATAATACCGTATGTTGTATAATTATCTGTAGGGTTTGTTGCATAGAAAACAAAAAATTTCCTACGCGAGAGACACCCGAAAGGCCAAGATCTAATCTAGGAGATGAAAGCAACGGGCATAGTGTAACATCCCTGATTTTTGGAAAGTACAAAAATAACAAAAATTTGAAACTTTTTGTTTTCATGTTTAGTAAGTCACCAAAAACAAAATGAGATGCAAGAAACAAAAGAAAACAATACATAATTCAGTGAAATTGAAATTACCAATCCAATTGTACCTCTATTCCATAAACCTTATTCAAATAAATTTTCTTTAATCAATAGTTATTATCCTTCTTTAAGAAAACCCTATTCTTTAAATGTTTTCCAATTATTTATTTTGATATGAAAATGAATCACACTTTTGAGAACAACATTTTTAATAATGGTAACTCTATGGAATTTTATTTGATATTTTCTATTTTAAAATGTCACTAAGTTATTATTAGTAAACCCCTCATATCATAAAAATATACAATATAAATGAGGTGAAATGGCTTTCAAAAATAGTATATGACATGTATAATGTCTCTGAAATTCTATCTAGACAATAACAACAATTTATTATTTTTCTAAAGTTTAAAATGACTTTAAGTACTATTAGTGTTTTATTTATATTTTCAAAATATAAAATTTGAAATATGTTGAAAAACAGCACACAATTGTTTTGGTTGAAAGATAATGTTTTTAGAAATTGGTTTGGTGCTGTTTGGATTTTTAAAACAAAAGTTATAAATAAAATGAGAAAATCGAAAAAGAAAAGGAACGAAAAAAGAAGGAAACCAGCCGGCCTAGCCCACCATCCTCCCTCCCTCTCGCACGAGCGCCCAGCATCGGCCCAGCACAAGCCCACACGCATAGCCCGCGACCCAGCTCCCCTCCCTTTCTCTTTGAAGAAGCGACCCCACAGTGACGTAGACGGTGGCGTCATCTTCTTCTTCCCCACGATGGAAACGACGACAATCACAGCCGAAAATTCCTCCGCGCGTTTACGAGCCATTAAGGCCGTGGATCTCTCCCCTCCGTGGCCCTATAAAATGCCCCCGAGGTCCTCTCTGTTTCCCCTCTCCTCCCTCACATAACCGTGCTTCGAGGCCCGCGAATTTGCTCGCCGACGTCCGCAGCACCGTCGTCTTTTTTTTGTCGATTTTGGCAAGGTGAGGTAGTCCCCGAGCTCTAGACCACCCCCAATAGTTTTCCCATATCCTTGCGCATGTCCCTGACTCCTTTTGCGGATTTTTGGTGCAGCAGATCAACCGCGCCGTCCTCGTCTGCCATTTGCCAGAGCCGTACAACTCCAGCCAGTCATTACCGCCGGTCGAGGAAGCGCGGGACCACGTCATCAACTCCATCAGCTTCGTCGTGTCGTTATGCACGTCGTGGTTCCCCTCCAAAGCCCAGGGAGCCACCGGAGCGCCCGCGTCGTCGACCTCCGAGCAGTTGTGCTGCCGTGCCGCCATATTCCGGCGAAAAACTCCGGTAAGCCACCCTCCTCTCCCCCTCTGCCGTCAGATTAGATGAACGGCTAGGATTAGATCCCCAACGAAGGGGTATGCCACCCTCAGATCTGGATCTGACGGCCCAGATCTGTTGACTTATCAACGTCATCAGACCTAGTCAGCTAGCCACGTAGACACAAAGTCAGCACCCCTGGCCCATCAGAGCATGTCATGTGGCCAGTCCTTTAATTCAATTTTTCTCCCGCTGGAATTAATTGGAAGTTTTACAGAAAAGCCCATGGAGTTTAGAAACATCATAACTTTTGATCCATAAGCCCAAATTTAGCAAACTTGGACTTTTTGAAATCCCCTGGATTTGTAGAATCTTTTAGCATTGTTCAAATTCAAATTTGACAAACTTAAGTTGGTTCAAATTTGAATATGCTTGTTTGATGAATTTTGACATATTTCAAATTCTACAAATCCAAAAATTTGAATATGTGTACTTTCATGTCCTCTGTCCCAAAATAATATTTGAACAAATTAAAATTGAATTTAGAATTAATTGGTATATTTGAGTATTTTTGACATAGATTTAATTCTACAAATAATTAGATGATGGTTCCTTAACCAAAATTTCTCCATTTGGTGACCTTGAACCAGAGGCATCATTACCTAAACATTTTAGATACCCTTGGACCATGACCATGTGTTTTTTTTACCAAAAATCAACATAGTGATCCACCCATATTATCATGCCTTAGAATTTATTTCCATTTTATTATCTTTGATGTGGTGGCTATTTTGGAGCCAAGACAAAGTCCCTAGTTTATGTCATCCATACAAAATACCAAGTAGTGAACCTCAAACACTAGTACGATAGTTTTCTATCTACTTCTCCACTCCCCTATTCTTGCTTCAAGAATTCTTCAAGTTAGCAAAATGGAAGACAAGACTCAACCACAAGAAGGAACTCAATCTTCAACTTGGTGGAAACATGAAGAGCTACAAATATGATCATTGAAGAATTGAAGTAAGGGAATTGGACTTCATAATAACTAGAAGCAACTCAAGGAAGTACAAGTGTGAAGAAATTCAGAAGAAAACATCTCTCTCTCTTTCTATCTTTCTTATTATTTTCTTTCTTTTCTATCTGGATTAGTGATATTTGTGCCCATCCCATACCCAAAAAAATTAGTGAAGTGATATACATGAAGAATTTATCAAGAACAAGAGATGAATCCATCCAAGGAACAAGACTACAATAGAAGCATGAAGATGATCTTCAAGAAGACAAGCATATGAATACTTGGAGCCATCCACACAAGTTGAAGAATAACAAGTTATTTTTGTCCAACCCTTAAGCCAAAAAGGAAAGACTAAACTTAGATCACTCAATTTTTTTGATGAAAACAACTAAGTGATACACTTTTTTTATGTGTTACCTTAGTTGAGATAGTGAGATCACCTTGGTGAACTCTTGGAACTTCCTCGACAAGTATGTTTATAGTAAAGTTAGATCACATCAAACTCAACCTAGTACATCTCAAGTAAACCCTTGGAACTTCCTTAACAAGTATGGAACCAAGAAAGAATAAATCTTTCAAACTCAAACCTTGACCTTATCCTAGCCAACTTAGTTACATCCCTTTTGCCATGATTGTTGCTGTGTATGTTTTCTTCACTTGTTTGTTTGTTCGATAGCATGTTTGTTTATTGTGTTTTCAATGAATAGATTGTACAGAGAGCAACAATATTTTGTGAAGAGAGTGTGAATTCTTCACCAACTTCAACAAGGCAAGTAACACACCATCAACTACCTATTATTTTTTATTATGCATTACTAGAGTTTTGAGTAGTATGCATGGTAGGAAATTTATCTAAGTATTATGCTATGCTAATATCCCAAGTAGTGTGTAGCTATCCTTTTATATCCTGCTAGTATAGAAGACATTGAACTTAGTAGAATTGCTATGCTCTTCAAATGTTTTATTTAGATGTTAACGATAAAACTACTAAGTTTAATGAATCACCTGGGTGGAAGTGGTAAGACTGGTTTATGTTGAGTGTTGCCTCAGGGCCCTTGTCTAAGGGTTATTCCACTTGAGGTTGTCACATGCGGATGGCCACCCAGGAACAAAGAGATTAACCTGTCCCTCTAGGTTTAGTAGCTTTCCGTGCAGCCTTTAGTCATATGGGCTCTATCATGATCAACTAAGTTGAATGAACTCACCAGTGCTTGATAAGCACATGTAGGGGGTGTAGGTTGGAACGGGTCAAGCCTGACGGTGGTAGAATTTCTTCTGAAATGTCTCATATCAATCTTCTCCTTTCCTTAATGCACTCAGGGTGTATAGGATATTTGGGCTGATTTGATTCTAAAGGTGAAAGTGCACAAACTCTGCAGAGTCAACAAACTAAGATCTTAGCCGTGTCCCTAATTATGGACAATTTCAGCAGCTGGACAAGGCATGACGGAAGAATCTCATCATGCCAACTTCATAATAAAATTTTGATGGGTGAACATGGGTAGGAGTTTACCCTGATTTCTATCAGTGGTACTCCTTAATTTTAGTTAAGGTTCACTGGTTTCTATCAGTGATACCTATTATAGATGAAATTGTTTTATGACAATAGATAGGAGAAAACCGGCTTTATGCAAACTTAGCCAAAACTAAACTCAGCCAAATAAGCATATAGTATTAGTCTTGCCATTTATATCCACCATAGTGTTACTTGCCAATACATTAAATTGTATTGACTCCCTTGTGGCTGCATATTCCATCTTGCAGATGATTCTGAAGACAAGTGAGGATTTCGTTTAGGATCTTGAGACTATCGCCAACATGTTTTGATTGTGGCACATGAAGAAGATGGGCTCAATGTTGTACTATGTTTTCCGTTGTATTTCTTTGTTTTCTGCTAGTCTTCTAAGACTATGCACGTTGTAATATTATTTTGTATAGACTGGATCATACGATGTAATAGAATTTGATGCATTTGCATGATATTTCATTTTGTACTATGGTGCTAGCAATTTATCCAGGGACTATCACAATAACACAGGTGTCCTTACATTATTTAAATGTGGGAACGCTACACAAAATGAGGGTTAAGGAGAACATACCCTCGAATACACATAGCGTTACGAGATCAAATCTTGTATTTGGCGTAGTTGTACTCGCACCAATCCCGAGAGCGAGAAGAGGTGCACCGCAATCCAGCGGTGCCTCCGTGATTGGTCACACGTACGACTTGATGACGACCTCTATTCCCTTGATCCAGCGAGGCAGCGGAAGTAGAGGATCCCTCGTAACTCCAGCGACACGATGGCGTGGTGGTGGTGAAGAATCCCACGGTCAGGGCTTTGCCAAGCCGGAGACCATGGAATGAAGCAACGGATGGAGAGGAAGTGAGGTGGGCAAGTGTGTGTAGGAGGGGGAGCTCTCACCCTCCTTTTATAGGGGAGGGGGAGGCAGCCCAAGGGGGGTGCGGGCCGTGCGGCGAGCCCATGGTGGTGCCCCCACCTCTTCCCTCGTCATGTGAGTGGACTCTCCACTCACACCCTCTCATTTCCCCTTTATTTCCCACTTAGAAAATCCAAGAGTTTTTCTTTAATAAATAAATAAAACATTTTCATTTATTTATTTCAGCATTTGTTAATTCTATTAACAGACATTTGCATATAGCACCTCTAATAATTTGTTAATTCTATTAACAACCATTCAACAAAAAAACCCTTGAACTATTTCAATTTTCCCCGAAGGAATTTTGGTGCTGCTCAAAACATTCTTCGATATTCCGTATCCTCTCAAATATGTCATCGAACCTTAAGCGTGTCACCTTACGGTTCGTGAATAACATAGACATGATCGATACTCCTCTCCGATCAATAATCAACAAAGGGATCTGGAGATCCATGATGACTCCTATATATTCAACGATGACTCTTGTGATCGTGTGAACCATCAACGTCATGACTATTCCCTTTATCTCACGATATTTTACTTGTCCGAGATCCGATCATTGGTATCAACCATACCTTGTTAGATCTCGTTACCGACAAGTACTATTTTCTCGTTTTCGTGAGATGACATCCTTGTGAACTAGTCATGTGCTTGAAAGAGGTGTCGATGTGATATGACCGAGAGGGCCCAGAGTATATGTATCCGTCATTTGGATGGACAAATCCCACTCTTGATCCATGATCCTCAACTAATACTTTCCGAATACCCAACGGCACCTTTATAGTCACCCTATTATGGTGTGACGTTTGATGACATCAAAGCACCCTTTCAGTACTAGTGATTGACATTATCTCATGGTCTAAGGAATAAGTTACTTCGTATGAAAGATATAACATTATAAACTAAATGACTTGATCGTATTGTTACCTTGATATTGGGTCTATGTTCATCACATCATTCTTCTAATGACATGACCCTGTTATTAACAACATCCAATGTTCATGATTAGGAAACCTTGATCATCTATTAATCAACTAGATAGTTAAAAGAGAGGCTTTACTAGGAACCATTTGTTTGTTTATTAAACACACATGTATCAACGTTTCCGGTTAATACAATTCTAGCATGAGAAATAAACATTTATCATAAACAAGGAATAAGCTAATAACCACTTTATTATTGCATGTCGGGCATATTCCCTTCAGTCTCCCACTTTCACTAGAGTCAATAATCTAGTCTGTAAGCACTTAACACATATGGGGTTCCAGTGTTATTACCATGCTTCGCATGTGGTAAACATCATCAAAAAGATCTGAACTATTCAGGTTCTGTTGTATTTGCATGTTCTTTGCATCTACACGCATCACTCATTCTCTAATGAGATGGCTTTGTATATATTTGGTCAACCGGTGAGACCTTAATTCCTCATCTTAAACCAATGTCACTAACATTGTGAAAATGTAGCTTCTTAGTGTCAGCATTCTTGGAGATTCACCAAGTTCAATAAAGAACTCTTTGACACAAAATACTCCTATTATTTGTTGTCAACACAACGATATACTTAGCCTTTGTTGTAGTATCCTTCACAATACTTTAATTTTGAAACTCTTTCAAATCCAGCATGGAACTTTCTTCCAGCCTATTGTGCTACCCTTCATCACATATTTTAATTGAGATAAAGTTATTTGAATATATGACAAGACTATTAGTGTAACATATTACAACAAATAGTTTGTCATTACTACATAGGAAAACACATCCTTAGCATTTCTAAAATGGCATAAGGATCTCTTCCACTGTTGTCTAATCATCATATGAATTATCCTGCTATAACCTTTTATAGCACATGACTCATCTGGTTGTGTACATAGCATGGAAAAATGACTTAGAAATCTTAATTTCAATTATGCTCATCATGTGTCAAAACACTTGAATATTGCTCAATTGTTTTTCCATGTGGCAAGAACTCCTTCTTATCATTTCGATATTGACTTACTTCAATATTTCATCTATGTAATTTGTCTCAACCATATCAGGCGCTACAATCCATCTTTCATAGATATCGATGCCCAATATCTCCTAAGCCTTTCATCATATGAAAATCTTAACCGTGTTAATTTAAATACATATTTTCCAATAAACCATATGTCATTTACATAAAGCATTGGAAATATGTCTTAGCGCTCCCACTTAATTTCTTGTAATTCTACAAGCATCTTTATCGTTCATGATGGAATCAAACTCTTTTGATAACTTCATTAAGGCAAAGATTCCAACTTCGTTATGATCAATTCAACCATTGAAGTGTGCATACCTTTCTAGCAACCTTTTGAATTTTACAAAACTCTCAGACTGTGTCAAGTACACATCCTCGATCAAACTTCCTTGAGAGGAAAGTTGGTTTTTTTATTCAACTGCCATATCATATTATGTAACTTTTTGCTAGAATTATTCGCAAAAACTAAAGCATCACTACGGAAGATCAAAATCTTGTAGTAGTCAACTCTTTGAACTTCGTCGAAAACATCCTTTCGACAAGAACAACTTTCAAAGGATGTAAATATCCATGTCTTTGTTTCTATATAGACCCGTTTGCTATTGTTAGGCATCATGCCTTTCTAAAGAACTACCAATTCACATACTTGATATTCATACAGGTATACTATCGCGGATATAATGATTCATAGCCAATTTTAGAAAGTCAGGGCCCATCATTTGCTTTCTTTATAATGTTCAGGTCCTTTGTTTTCAAAACAACACTTCACTCTGAAACCACAAGTTGGTCTAAGTACAAAGTTTTAGGACTTTTGTGGTCTAGTTCGCAAACTCATTCGAAGTATCTACAATACATGTAGTGTCTTCTACTTTGTCAAAATAGGAAACCCCAGAACAACTTCTAGTGCTGCGCTACTCTTGACATGGCAACGAAGATTCTCTAATCTCATTTAGTTTGTACTGTCCTCCCACTCACTTAATTCGCAAGAACTACTTTCTCGAGAAATCAACCCTTTCTGACAAACCACATTTGTCTTTGGTCGGTGATAGGAGAAATACACAATGGATTCGTTGGGGTAACCTTATAAACATATATGTATCATATTTTGGTTGTACACATTTTACACAAGCTATGCATACCAAAACTTAAGAAAAAGACAATTTGAGTCATTACCCAAACCATATCTTATATGGTGTCAATTTCAATGGATCATGATGGCGCTCTTTTCAGTGTAAAAGCGGTTGTCACTAATGTATAAACTACAAAATTATAATGGCATTTTTATTTATCTGACCATGTCAAACAAGGTTTGATTTTGTCTCTCGAACACTCCAAACTAATGTGGGGTTATTCGAGTAGTATAAGTTGTAGAACAATTCTGCAAATTCTCAGATGTTTTGCTAAACTTGTAACTCAAACTTTATCCTTTATGATCCAATCATAAATACTTGATTATCTTGTTACAATGATTTTTACTTCATACTAACAATAATTTGAACCAATTCAAAAATGTCAAACTCCGTTCTCTTTAAATAGACATACTCATATATCTACTCAAATCATCGACGGAATTTTATGAAGGAAAAATTAAATCCACCACATATAACTATACACAATGGACTATATACATCAACATGTACAATCTCCATTAAATTAGTCGTCCATTCTACTTTGGCCTATGAAAGGAATTCTAGTAATCTTTTGGAAGAGGTCTCACAAGCGTCAATTTATTCAAAAAAAATGACTCCAGAAGTCCATCAACATGGAGTTCTTTCATGTTTTCCTTTACAATATGAACTAAAATTGTGGTGTCACAATTTAACTGAAATTCTTTTACATCTTGCAACGTTTAGCATTTAGTCTTATAGATGTTTACTTTACCAACATGATTTATATTAACACATCCATCAATTATGGAATATGGTCATAGTTTGAACAATCCCATTTGTTCTCACAAAAGACCAGAACAAAATAACAACTTATTAAGTTCTCAAAATAAATCTGGAATGTTTGGTTCGATACGACAATGAACACAATAACACTTTATTTCTGTTCTTGTCATAATCGATTCACATCTACTACTAGTTCCTTTTAGGCCCTTCTATTTCTTGTATTGCGTTGCTTTGTATGACAACTCATACCAACCAATCTGGTATCAAAATACCCAAAAAAATACTATGTTAACTAGTAATACATCTATAACTTGTATATCAAGCATATACTCCAGAGCTGGACTTTTCCAGTTATCTTCTTTTTCTTCCATATATCTTTTTGTAATACTATTTTCAATATTTCCATTTCTTTACAAGAAGAATCATTCAACATCAAACAATGCTAGTCATACTAGCTCATTTTCCTTGGCGTGTTAGTCATATACTATCACCCATTGAGTCATACTTTGAGTTTGATTGTTCTACTAATATCACCATATTAATAGAATTCTTCCAGATTCCACCCTTAGCAATCTCCAAGCAAGGTAAACGATTTTTACCCATACTTTTAATCCATCCCACCATAACAATTTTATGATTGAGCCACTGATAAGGGGTAGCCCGATCTTCTCAGTGAACTCTTTGATAACTTGATAGCCAATGTGATACCTCGCTCTCTCCTTTGGCTAAACCCTGTCACCAATTGCAACAACACTTAACCCCTTTGTATATTCGAGACTCCACACTCTTGCACAAGTAGCCACCGACTACAAGTGGTCATGTTTCTCCTTATTCCCAGTGGAACAGCAGAATACACTCAGATTTCCAAAGGTATATGATTCAAGATGAATGCTTCAAGCAATACAATCTAGAAGTCTAGGGTTTTTGTTTTAACGTAGTCTAACCTAATCTATGCGCCCCAAGGGGTATATATGAGGGGTGGGGTGCGGCCACAAGGCACCTTGCGCAAGCAACACCCACCAACCCGAATAGGAACCCAACATGGGTCTAGTTTTGGACATGGACTCAACCACAATGGATACAAACCGACCCATGCTAGGGGATGCGGCCATAATGGTATACAAACCATATGTAATTATAATTGGACTCTATATGGTGCATTGATACTTCTTTGTGGGCGCCCTCCTCTTGTTATGTCCCTCCATGAGTGTGGAATAACAATCTAGCACTTGTTTTCCACACTTGTAGAATTGTTTTCAACATGTTCAACATTTATTTTCAGCTCCTCTTGAACTCCATCTACCTCCATGTGCATCTTCTCTCCTTGATATCCCTCCTTAATGCTTGTGTTATCAACAAACCTAAGAATACAAACATGCATGGATTTAGGTAGTATAAAGCTCTCATAATTACAAATGTTATACTCAAGTAGGAGTGAATTCACCTGTTGTTGTAATAGTTTAGTCATTGATCTTGTCATGGGAACAATCCTCACTTCATCATTCTTTATAGGAATATCATCATGTGAAACAATAGGTGAAACACTAGGGATGTCCTCATCATCCTCCCCCCCTTGAAAAGCCTTGATGTCCACATCAAGGTTGTCTCCATGATATGGTGTCAAATCAGAAACATTGAAGGAATTACTCACTCCAAACTCATCAATTGGAAGATCTATCTTGTAAGCATTGTCATTTATTTTTGCAATCACTTTGTAAGGACCAGCACCTCTTGGCAATAATTTTGATTTCCTTAGCTTAGGGAACCTATCCTTTCGAAAGTGTACCCATACCAAATCTCCCTCTTGAAAAATAACTTCCTTTCTCTTTTGATTTCTCTTTTGAGCCACATACTTCCCTTTCTTCTCTATAGCATCCATTGTTTTCTCATGCATCCATATTAATTCTCTCTTGAATAGGAAGTGGTAACAAATCAAGTGGTGTAGTAGGCCGAAATCCATAAACCACCTAAAAAGGGACAAAAATTAGTGGTTGAATGCACAACCCTATTATATGCAAATTCCACATGTGGCAAGCACTCTTCCCACTCCTTCAAATTTTTCTTGATCATGCTTCTCAACAATGTGGACAATGTCCTATTGATAAAGGGTAGCCCGATCTTCTCAGTGAACTCTCTTGATAACTTGATAAATAATGTGATACCTCGCTCTCTCCTTTGGCTAAACCCTGTTACCAATTGCAACAGCACTTAACCCCTTCGGATATTCGAGACTCCACACTCTTGCACACGTAGCCACCGACTACAAGTGGTCCTGTTTCTCCTTATTCCCAGTGGAACAGCAGAATACACTCAGATTTGCAAAGGTATGATGATTCAAGATGAATGCTTCAAGCAATACAATCTAGAAGTCTAGGGTTTTTGTTTTAACATAGTCTAACCTAATCTATGCGCCCCAAGGGGTATATATGAGGGGTGGGGTGCGGCCACAAAGGTGATTGCACAAGCAACACCCACCAACACGAATAGGAACCCAACATGGGTCTAGTTTTGGACTTGGACTCAACCACAATAGATACAAACCGACCCATGCTAGGGGATTCGGCCATGATGGTATACAAACCATATTTAACTATATGGACTCTATATGGCGCATTGGCACTTCCTTGTGGGAGCCCTCCTCTTGTTATGTCCCTCCATGAGTGTGGAATAACAATCTAGAACTTGTTTTCCTCACTTGTAGAATTGTTTTCATCATGTGTAACATTTGTTTTCAGCTCCTCTCCATCCATGTGCATCATCTCTCATTGTTCTCCCTCCTTAATGCTTGTGTTATCAACAAACCTAAGAATACAAACATGCATGGATTTAGGTAGTATAAAGTTCTCATAATCACAAATGTTATACTCAATTAGGAGTGAATTCACCTGTTGTTGTAATAATTTAGTCCTTGATCTTGTCATAGGACCAATCCTCACTTCATCATTCTTTGGAGGAATATCATGTGAAATAATAGGTGAAACACTAGGGATGTCCTCATCATCCTCCCCCTTGAAAAGCCTTGATGTCCTCATCAAGGTCATCTCCATGATATGGTGTCAAATCAGCAACATTGAAGGAATTACTCACTCCAAACTCATCAATTGGAAGATCTATCTTGTATGCATTGTCATTTAGTTTTGCAATCACTTTGTAAGGACCAGCACCTCTTGGCAATAATTTTGATTTCCTTAGCTTAGGGAACCTATCCTTCCTAAAGTGCACCCATACTAAATCTCCCTCTTGAAAAATAACTTCCTTCCTCTTTTGATTTCTCTTTTGAGCTACATATTTCCCTTTCTTCTCAATAGCATCCATTGTCTTCTCATGTATCTTCCTCACAAAATCAGCCCTTTTAGATGCATCCATATTAGTTCTCTCTTGAATTGGAAATGGTAACAAGTCTAGGGGTGTAGTAGGCCGAAATCCATAAACCACCTCAAAGGGACAAAAATTAGTGGTTGAATGCACAGCCCTATTATAAGCAAACTCCACATGTGGCAAGCAATCTTCCCACTCCCTCAAATTCTTCTTGATCATGCTTCTCAACAATGTAGACAATGTCCTATTCACAACTTCAGTTTGCCCATCAGTTTGGGGGTGGCAAGTAGTGGAGAATAATAATTTAGTGCCATGCTTCCCCCATAGTGTCGTCCAAAAGTAGCTCATAAACTTGACATCTCTATCAGAAACAATTGTTCTTGGCACACCATGTAATCTCACAATTTCTCTAAAGAACAAATTGGCAATGTGAGAAGCATCATCACTCTTATGACAAGCAATGAAGTGTGCCATCTTGGAATCATGGCCTCTTTTTGTTCTTGGCAAACCCAACACGAAATCCATACTAATATCCTCCCATGATGTACTTGGTGATGGCAATGGTGTGTACAAACCGTGGGGCTTCAACTTGGATTTTTCCTTATTGCATGTAATGCATCTTTGCACCAATCTATACACATCTCTTCTCATATGTGCCCAATAAAAATTTTCAGCCAACATGAGCAATGTTTTCTCTCTTCCAAAGTGTCTCATTAAACCTCCACTATGAGATTCCTGTAATAAGAATAAACGCAAAGAACACTCGGGAATACATAATTTGTTAGCTCTAAACAAGTATCCATCATGTATATGAAATTTATCCCATGCCTTAACATTAGAACATTTATTAAATGGCATAGAAAATTCTTTATCATTAGCATATAGCTCTCTAATACCCTCCAAACCCGAGACCTTGATCTCTAAATTAGAAAGTAACATGTTTTTCCTTGAAAAAGCATCAGCAACTACATTGTCCAATCCCTTTTTATGTTTAATTATGTATGGAAAAGACTCAATAAATTCAACCCATTTAGCATGTATTTTATCCAAATTTGTTTGGCACTTTAAGAACCTCAATGCTTCATGATCACTATGTATAATAAATTCTTTAGGCCATAAGTAATATTTCCACACCTCTAAAACTCTCACAAGTGCATATAATTCTTTATCATAAACAGAATAATTCAATTGTGCACCATGTAATTTTTCATAAAAATAGGCAATAGGTTTCTTTTCTTGCATTAATACTCCTCCAATACCTATGCCACTAGCATCACACTCAATCTCAAATTGTTTGTCAAAATTAGGAAGCATTAACAAAGGGGCCGAAATCAACTTCTCTTTAATAGCGTCAAAAGCAATATCTTGTTCAACTCCCCACACAAATTCTACACCCTTTTTAGTGAGTTCATTCAAAGGTGCAGCAACTGTACTAAAATCTTTGAAAAATCTTCTATAAAAACCAGCTAGTCCATTAAAACTTCTTACTTGACTCACATTAGTAGGAATAGGCCAATTTTTAATAGCTTCAATTTTTGATTCATCTACTTCAATCCCATGTTTAGAAACAACATAACCAAGAAATATGACCTTATCTTTGCCAAAAGTGCACTTTTCCAAATTACCATACAATTTATGTTCTCTTAGCACTTGCAAAACTTGTCTAATATGATCAATATGCTCATGTTCATTGTGGCTATAAATAAGAATATCATCAAAATAGACTACCACAAATTTACCAATAAAATTTCTCAAAACATGGTTCATTAATCTCATGAAAGTACTAGGTGCATTAGTCAATCCAAAAGGCATAACTAACCAATCATATAAACCAAATTTTGTTTTAAAAGCTGTTTTCCACTCATCCCCTTCTTTCATCCTAATTTGATGATAACCACTACGCAAATCAATTTTAGAGAAAATAGCACTACCACTTAATTCATCTAACATGTCTTCCAAACGTGGTATAGGATGACCGTAACGAATAGTGATATTGTTAATTGCTCTACAATCTACACACATGCGCCATGTACCATCTTTTTTAGGCACTAAAATAACAGGAACAACACAAGGAGAAAGGCTTATCCGAATGTAACCTTTATCAAGAAGCTCTTGTACTTGTTTCTGAATCTCCTTTGTTTCTTGGGGATTAGTTCTATATGGAGCTCGGTTTGGCAATGAGGATCCTGGAATCAAATCAATTTGGTGCTCAATACCTCTCAATGGTGGCAAACCCGAGGGCACCTCCTTGATAAAAACATACTCAAAATCCTGCAACGCATGAGAAACACCAAGAGGAATAGGGGTCATGTCATTAGAAACTAAAATTTCTCCCTTGTGCATAAGCACTATAGGAAGCATAGTAGGATCCTCCCTAAATTCTCTCAAGTCCTCTCTAGTAGCTAGCATGCATAATAAGCTCACTCCCTCACTATTATTTTTTCCACTCGAATTGGATGCCCTATTTTCACTCACAACACTCAAATTTTCACTCTCTTTCTTTTCAACACTCTCAGGATTTTTTTGTCTAGATTCATTAACAATTTGTTGTGGTGTCATAGGTCTCAACACTATATCCTTCTCCTTCCACTTGAGTTGATAGGTATTTGCTCTCCCATCATGGATCACACTCCTATCAAATTGCCAAGGCCTCCCAAGCAACATGTGACAAACTGACATGGGCACCACATCACACTCAATGGTGTCTTTATAAGGCCCAATTTGGAATTCAACTCCCACCATGTGGGAACCTTCATCTCTCCTTTATCACTAAGCCATTGTATATGATAAGGATGAGGATGTGTAATGTATCTCAACTTCAATTTTGCACACAAATCTTTGCTTGCCAAATTTCTGCAACTACCACCATCAATAATAACCTTGCAAGCCAATTGGGGACCAACAATTGCTCTTGTTTGAAATAAGTTGCATCTTTGACTTTCAGGACTTGGAAGAATACTCAATGTTCTAGGTGTGCAAACAAAAGTAGGATATGTGGAAGGAAATGCATCAAGAGGACCACCATCATCATCATAAGCATCCTCTTGAGAAGGATCATCATCATCACCAGTCTCATACTCACCATTGTCCTCATTAATAAGCATAATCTTTTTATTTGGACAATCCCTCTTGAAGTGGCCTTTACCTCCACATGTATGGCAGTTCATGTCCCTATTTCGAGCTGTAGAAGAAGTGGATCCACTTGCACTAGCTGCTGGTTGTGCTTGCCTCTTAGACATAGAGGTAGTACCTTCACTTTTTGTAGTGGAAACCCCACGGCTAGGGGTAGGTTGTGGCAATGGTGGTGAAGAAAATGAGGACCTATTAGGAAAAGGTCTCCTTGGAGCCATAAGAGCCTCCTCGGCCAATTGTTTTTCTGTCTCCCTTGCTTGGTGCAACAATTCATTCATATCATTATATTGTGTATGCCTCACAATGCTCTTAATTTTGAATTGCAAACCTAAAAGGAACCTTTGCATAGTGTGCTCAATATCCTCTCTCACTCTAGCTCTTTGCAATATCAGCTCCATCTCTCTATAATAAGCATCCACAGATTTTGTACCTTGCTTCAATTGTTGCAATTTATCATACAAAGACCTCAAATAGTTCTTGGGCACAAACCTATCTCTCATGACTTGCTTCATCTCCCTCCAAGTAAGAACATCAGGCTCTCTATTTCTTGCCCTTGTCCTTGTAATATTATCCCACCATAGCAAAGCATAGCCATCAAAACTAGAGGAAGCAAGCTTGATTTTTCTCTCCTCATTATAATCATGCATCCTCCATAATTTTTCCATCTTGATCTCCCACATGAGGTACTCTTCAACATCATCAGTATCAAAATTGAAGGTAGGTAGCATAAATTTTGGTTTACCAAGTCCATCATGCTCTCGGTTTGGTTAATTGACAGGAACCCTTGCTGCTTGAAAGCCACGGCCAGGAACATGATTAGCTCTACCACCTCCATGGTTAGGAGGCACAAAATTAGCCTCCCCCTCCTCCTCCTCGGCATCACCAAAAGCACTCCCACCATCCTCTCGGGCAGGTAATCTTTGGTCCAATAAAGTAGCCAAGGCACCAATTCTAGTAGTCAATGTATCAAGAGAAACTTGCATTCTATTAACTTGCTCTTGTGTACCAGCAGCTGTATCAGTCACTTGTCCAATTTGAAGGCCCAAATTCTGAACATGTGTATCCATATCCACTCCATGCTTGTCAATGAGAGTATTTAATTCAGCATGTTTAGAAGAAATAGTGGAAGTCAATTGTTCCTTCATCTCCTCCAAATCTGTCCACTCCACTTGTTCATCACCATGTTTCTTCTTAGCCTGTGTAGAACCATCACTAGGAGCAACCATGATTAATGGGTTAGTGAAATAAACAAATTGCTATGGGTTGTGGTGTTCTCTCTCAACTCACTCAAAACCAGCAAAAGAGTTGATCCTTACTGTTCCAAAGTGAATAGAAAATCTTACCACAAGTAATAGCAACTAATGTGACTTGGTGTGAAGAATAGAATACCCAGGGGTTTTTGCTCTCACAAAGGTAAAACAGGTTATATGGTGGGGCTTGGTATGGATACCTAACAATCACCAATTAACAAGTCCTATTGATGTTTGTGAATGATACAAAAATAACACCTAGGAAACACACACCAAAATTGGAGACAAATGTGGCAAAGCAAATATATGGAGGAAATTTTGCAATGCTCTAGAAAGACACTAGCCAAGCTCAATGATAACCAGGCACAAGATTGCTCAATGTGTGGTGTCAATGATAGCAAAGAAAACAGCTCCAAATGATAGTAATAGCAATGTATCTCAATGGCCTTTCTTTTTGCTTTTTCTGTTTTTCTCTTTTTCTATTTTCTGTTTTTCTCTTCTTTTTTTTTATGGCCGAAAACAACTAAAGGAGCAAATGAAAATAACATCAAGATCAATGTGACACAATATGATAACGAGCAGCCTGAAAAGAGCAATAAAATAGCTAGTCTTTTGGGCAAGGTACCTAATTTATTTGCTGTAGAAAGGCTTTGTCTAGGGTTCACAATGATTGGACTTGAAAACCTAATGAAAAGATCAAAGAAAACAACCTAAAACTAGCTAGGAAAGCCCACGGTAGAGAATTACACCACGGCAGGAAAACATCGCGTTTTGAGCGCACGGCAGGCAACCACGGCAGAAAACAGAGCGTTTTTGTGCCGTACGGCAGCAACTTGGCGCTCACGGCAGCGGCGGCAGCGAATTTGCGCGAAAACGAGCATGCGGCAGAGCAATTCGGCGCAGTTTTGTGCAGCGCGCGCGGGCGAGTGGTGGATTGCGGGAAACGATTTGGTAACGGTGCTGCGGTGAGATTTGGTGGATTTGTAAGCGCGCAATGGTAGTAATCCGAGTCCAACTAGAACCGTACCACGGCAGCAAATTGGATGGTTTTCGAGCTGCAGCAGGAAACGAATCCGAAAGCAAATAGAAACCACACCCGAGAGAAACAAAGTACTAATCGGATTGGAAACAATAAAGCCTTGCGGATAGCTAATTTCTTTGGAATTTTTTTGATATAGACTTGACTCGGAAAATAAGAACAACTAAGAACCCTAACCCTAACCGAAACCTAATGACTCAAAAGGAGAAAAAGAGACACAAAATCAAAACACAAAACAACACTAGAAATTGAAAACTAGCAATTATCTAAGGCTATGGCAAACACTACTACTATTTTTTGTGGCTTTTTCTGGATAGGTAATAAAAAAAACTCGAAACTAAAGGGATGAATACAGCTCACCGAGTAAACCCAGTAATCTGATACCAAGATGATAAGGGGTAGCCCGATCTTCTCAGTGAACTCTCTTGATAACTTGATAAATAATGTGATACCTCGCTCTCTCCTTTGGCTAAACCCTGTTACCAATTGCAACAACACTTAACCCCTTCGGATATTCGAGACTCCACACTCTTGCACACGTAGCCACCGACTACAAGTGGTCCTGTTTCTCCTTATTCCCAGTGGAACAGCAGAATACACTCAGATTTGCAAAGGTATGATGATTCAAGATGAATGCTTCAAGCAATACAATCTAGAAGTCTAGGGTTTTTGTTTTAACATAGTCTAACCTAATCTATGCGCCCCAAGGGGTATATATGAGGGGTGGGGTGCGGCCACAAAGGTGATTGCGCAAGCAACACCCACCAACCCGAATAGGAACCCAACATGGGTCTAGTTTTGGACTTGGACTCAACCACAATAGATACAAACCGACCCATGCTAGGGGATTCAGCCATGATGGTATACAAACCATATTTAACTATAATTGGACTCTATATGGCGCATTGGTACTTCCTTGTGGGCGCCCTCCTCTTGTTATGTCCCTCCATGAGTGTGGAATAACAATCTAGCACTTGTTTTCCACACTTGTAGAATTGTTTTCATCATGTGTAACATTTGTTTTCAGGTCCTCTCCATCCATGTGCATCATCTCTCCTTGTTCTCCCTCCTTAATGCTTGTGTTATCAACAAACCTAAGAATACAAACATGCATGGATTTAGGTAGTATAAAGTTCTCATAATCACAAATGTTATACTCAAGTAGGAGTGAATTCACCTGTTGTTGTAATAATTTAGTCCTTGATCTTGTCATAGGACCAATCCTCACTTCATCATTCTTTGGAGGAATATCATGTGAAATAATAGGTGAAACACTAGGGATGTCCTCATCACCTATTTACCACTTCAGTTTGCCCATCAGTTTGGGGGTGGCAAGTAGTGGAAAATAACAATTTAGTTCCAAGCTTCCCCCATAGTGTCTTCCAAAAGTAGCTCATGAATTTGACATCTCTATCTGAAACAATAGTTCTTGGCACTCCATGTAATCTCACAATTTCTCTAAAGAATAAATTTGCAATGTGAGAAGCATCATCACTCTTGTGGCAAGCAATGAAGTGTGCCATCTTGGAAAATCTGTCCACGACTACAAAGATAGAATCATGTCCTCCTTTTGTCCTTGGCAAGCCCAAAATGAAATACATACTTATATCCTCCCATGGTGTACTAGGTGATGGAAATGGTGTGTACAAACCGTGGGGCTTCAACTTGGATTTTGCCTTATTGCAAGTAATGCATCTTTGCACTAATCTATACACATCTCTTCTCATATGTGCCCAATAAAAATTCTCAGCCAACATAAGCAATGTTTTCTCTCTTCCAAAGTGTCCCATTAATCCTCCACTATGAGATTCCTGTAATAAGAATAAACGCAAAGAACACTCGGGAATACATAATTTGTTAGCTCTAAACAAGTACCCATCATGTATATGAAATTTATCCCATGCCTTAACATTAGTACATTTATTAAATGGCATAGCAAATTCATTATCATTAACATATAGCTCTCTAATACCCTCCAAACCCGAAACCTTTATCTCTAAATTGGAGAGTAACATGTTCTTTCTTGATAAAGCATCAGCAACTACATTGTCCAATCCCTTTTTATGTTTTATTATGTATGGAAAAGACTCAATAAATTCAACCCATTTAGCATGTCTTTTATTCAAATTTGATTGGCACTTTAAGAATTTTAAGGCTTCATGATCACTATGTATAATAAATTCTTTAGGCCATAAGTAATGTTTCCACACCTCTAAAACTCTCACAAGTGCATATAGTTGTTTATCATAAACAGAATAATTCAATTGTGCACCATGTAGTTTTTCAGAAAAATAGGAAATAGGTTTCTTTTCTTGCATTAATACTCCTCCAATACCTATGCCACTAGCATCACACTCAATCTCAAATTGTTTGTCAAAATTAGGAAGCATTAACAAAGGGGCCGAAATCAACTTCTCTTTAATAGCATCAAAAGCAATATCTTGTTTAGCTCCCCACACAAATTCTACACCCTTTTTAGTGAGTTCATTCAAAGGTGCAGCAAGTGTACTAAAATCTTTGACAAATCTTCTATAAAAACCAGCTAATCCATTAAAGCTTCTTACTTGACTCACATTAATAGGAATAGGCCAAAATTTAATAGCTTCAATTTTTGATTCATCTACTTCAATCCCATGTTTAGAAACAACATAACCAAGAAATATGACCTTATCTTTGCCAAAAGTGCACTTCTCTAAATTTCCATACAATTTATGTTCTCTTAGCACATGCAAAACTTGTCTAATATGATCAATATGCTCATGTTCATTGTGGCTATAAATAAGAATATTATCAAAATAGACCACCACAAATTTACCAATAAAATTTCTCAAAACATGGTTCATTAATCTCATGAAAGTACTAGGTGCATTAGTCAATCCAAAAGGCATAACTAACCCCTCATATAAACCAAATTTTGTCTTAAAAGCTGTTTTCCACTCGTCCCCCTCTTTCATCCTAATTTGATGATAACCACTACGCAAATCAATTTTAGAGAAAATAGCACTACCACTTAATTCATCTAACATGTCTTCCAAACGTGGTATAGGATGACGATAACGAATAGTGATATTGTTAATTGCTCTACAATCTACACACATGCGCCATGTACCATCTTTCTTAGGCACTAAAATAACAGGAACATCACAAGGAGAAAGGCTTATTCGAATGTAACCTTTGTCAAGAAGCTCTTGCACTTGTTTCTGAATTTCTTTTGTTTCTTGGGGATTAGTCCTATAGGGAGCTCGGTTTGGCAATGAAGATCCAGGAATCAAATCAATTTGGTGCTCAATACCCCTCAATGGTGGCAAACCCGAGGGCACCTCTTCTGGAAAAACATCCTCAAAATCCTGCAAAACATTAAAAACACCAAGAGGAATAGGGGTCATGTCATTAGAAACTAAAATTTCTCCCTTGTGCATAAGCACTACAGGAAGCATAGTAGGATCCTCCCTAAATTCTCTCAAGTCCTCTCTAGTGGCTAACATACATAATAAGTTCACTCCCTCACTTTTAATTTTACCACTCGAATTGGATGTCCTATTTTCACTCACAACACTCTTATTTTCACTCTCACTCTTTTCAACACTCTCAGCAATTTTTTGTCTAGATTCATTTACAATTTGTTGTGGTGTCATAGGTCTCAACAATATATCCTTCTCCTTCCACTTGAGTTGATAGGTATTTGCTCTCCCATCATGTATCATACTCCTATCAAATTGCCAAGGCCTCCCAAGTAACATGTGACAAACTGACATGGGCACCACATCACACTCAATGGTGTCTTTATAAGGCTCAATTTGGAATTCAACTCTCACCATGTGGGTAACCTTCATCTCTCCTTTATCACTAAGCCATTGTATATGATAAGTATGAGGGTGTGTAATATATCTCAACTTCAATTTTGCACACAAATCTTTGCTTGCCAAATTTCTGCAACTACCACCATCAATAATAACCTTGCAAGACAATTGGGGACCAACAATTGCTCTTGTTTGAAATAAGTTGCATCTTTGACTTTCAGGACTTGGAAGAATACTCAATGTTCTTGGTGTGCAAACAAAAGTAGGATATGTGGAAGGATATGAATCAAGAGGCCCATCATCATCATCTAAATCATCCTCTTGAGTAGGATCAGCATCATCTCCAGTCTCATATTCATCATTAGCATTGAGGAGCATAATTTTCTTGTTTGCGCAATCCTTCTTAAAGTGACCTTTACCTCCACATGTATGGCAGCTCATGTCCCTATTTCGAGTTGTAGAAGAAGTGGATCCACTTGCACTAGCTGCTGGTTGTGCTTGCCTCTTAGACATAGAGGTAGTACCTTCATTTTTTGTAGTGGATACCCCACGGCGAGGGGTAGGTTGTGACAATGGTGGTGAAGAAAAAGAAGACCTATTAGTGAAAGGTCTCCTTGGAGCCATAAGAGCCTCCTCGGCCAATTGCTTCTCAGTCTCCCTTGCTTGGTGCAACAATTCATTCATATCAATATATTGTGTATGCCTCACAGTGCTCTTAATTTTGAATTGCAAACCTGAAATAAACCTTTGCATAGTGTGCTCAACATCTTCTCTCACTCTAGCTCTTTGCAATATCAACTCCATCTCTCTACAATAAGCATCCACTGATTTTGCACCTTGCTTCAATTGTTGCAACTTGTCATATAAAGACCTCAAATAATTTTTGGGCACAAATCTATCTCTCATAATTTGCTTCATCTCCCTCCAAGTAAGAATATCAGGTTCTCTATTTCTTGCCCTTGTCCTTGTAATATTATCCCACCATAGCAAAGCATAGCCATCAAAACTTGAAGAAGCAAGCTTTATTTTTCTCTCCTCATTATAGTCATGCATCCTCCATAATTTTTCCATCTTGAGCTCCCACATGAGATACTCTTCAACATCATCAGTATACAAATTGAGGGTGGGTAACATAAATTTGGGTTTACCAAGACCATCATCCTCACGGTTTGGTTCATGGACAGGGACCCTCCTTGCTTGAAAGTCACGGCCAGCACCATGATTAGCTCTACCACCTCCACGGTTAGGAGGAACAAAATTAGCCTCCTCCTCCTCCTCAGCATCACCAAAAGCACTCCCACCATCCTCTCGGGCAGGAAGTCTTTGATCCAATAAAGTAGCCAAGGCACCAATTCTAGTAGTCAATGTATCAAGAGAAGCTTGCATTCTGTTAACTTGCTCTTGTGTACCAGCAGCTTTATCAGTAACTTGTCCAATTTGAAGGCCCAAATTCTGAACATGTGTATCCATGTCCACTCCATGCTTGTCATTGAGAGTATTTAATTCAGCATGTTTAGTAGCAATAGTGGAGTTCAATTGTTCATGCATCTCCTCCAAATTTGTCCACTTCACTTGTTCATCACCATGTTTCTTCTTAGCCTGTGTAGAAACATCACTAGGAGCTACCATGATTTATGGGTTAGTGAAAATAAACAAATTGCTATGGGTTGTGGTGCTCTCTCTCAACTCACTCAAAACCAGCAAAAGAGGTGATCCTTACTGCTCCAAAGTGAATAGAAAATCTTACCACAAGTAATAGCAACTAATGTGACTTGGTGTGAAGAATAGAATACCCAGGGGTTTTTGCTCTCACAAAGGTAAAACAGGTTATATGGTGGGGCTTGGTATGGATACCTAACAATCACCAATTAACAAGTCCTATTGCTGTTTGTGAATGATACAAAAATAACACCTAGGAAACACACACCAAAATTGGAGACAAATGTGGCAATGCAAATATATGTAGGAATTTTTGCAATGCTCTAGAAAGACACTAGCCAAGCTCAATGATAATCAGGCACAAGATTGCTCAATGTGTAGTGTCAATGATAGCAATGAAAACAACTCCAAATGATAGTAATAGCAATGTATCTCAATGGCCTTTCTTTTGCTTTTTCTGTTTTTCTGTTGTTCTATTTTCTGTTTTTCTCTTTTTTTTATACTTTTATGGCCGAAAAATAACTAAATGAGCAACTGAAAATAATAGCTAAATCAATGTGACACAATATGATAGTGAGCAGCCTGAAAAAAGCAAGAAAATAGCTAGTCTTGTGGGCAAGGTACCTAGTTTATTGCTGTAGATAGGCTGTGTCTAAGGTTCACAAAGATTGGACTTGAAACCCTAAATAAAATGTAAACAAAAATCTAAAGAAAAATGCACTAGGGTGGACTAGATGACTCACGGTAGGACAGATGAACCACGGCAGCAAAACAAGCTGTTTTGGACTCACAGCAGTGTACCGCGGCAGAAAACTGCGAAAAACCTGCCGTAGGGGAGCTGACGGCAGAGAAAATGCTCACGGCAGCGGCGGGAGCGAAACAACGCAAAAACGAGCTCGCGGCAGAGAAAAACTGGGGCGGTGGTGTGCTGCGCGCGTGATGGAGTGGTGGGTTGTGGGCGAGCGGATTGGTAAGCGCGTTGCGGGGGTTTTTCGTGGATTTGTAAGCGCGCGCTGAGAGCGAGTCCGAGTCCGGCTAGGAGCTGTACCGCGGCAGCGTTTTAGTTTTCGCGCGGCGGCAGAGCGATTCCGACTGGAACTAGAAACCCGAGCAAAATAAAATCACACCGCGACAGAACTTGCTAGAAGTCGTGCCGTGGATGAAAATAAAAGCACTACTCGGATTGGAAACACAAGGGAACTTGCGGATAGCTATTTTTTTTGGATTTTTGTGTATAGACTCAACTCGAAATTGAATAACAACTGAGAACCCTAACCCTAACCGAAACGTAATGATTCAAAAGGAGAAAAAGTAACACAAAATCAAAACACAAAACAACACTAAAACTTGAAAACTAGCAATTATCTAAGGCTATGGCAATCAACTAACACTATTTTTTGTGGCTTTTTCTGGATAGGTATAAACAACTCAAATCTAAAAGGATAGATACAGCTCACCGAGTAAACCCAGTAATCTGATACCAAGATGTTAAGGGGTAGCCCGATCTTCTCAGTGAACTCTTTGATAACTTGATAACCAATGTGATACCTCGCTCTCGCCTTTGGCTAAACCCTGTCACCAATTGCAGCAGCACTTAACCCCTTTGGATATTCGAGACTCCACACTCTTGCACAGGTAGCCACCGACTACAAGTGGTCCTGTTTCTCCTTATTCCCAATGGAACAGTAGAATACACTCAGATTTCCAAAGGTATATGATTCAAGATGAATGCTTCAAGCAATACAATCTAGAAGTCTAGGGTTTTTGTTTTAACATAGTCTAACCTAATCTATACGCCCCAAGGGGTATATATGAGGGGTGGGGTGCGGCCACAAGGCACCTTGCGCAAGCAACACCCACCAACCCGAATAGGAACCCAACATGGGTCTAGTTTTGGACTTGGACTCAACCACAATGGATACAAACCGACCCATGCTAGGGGATGCGGCCATAATGGTATACAAACCATATGTAACTATAATTGGACTCTATATGGCGCATTGATACTTCTTTGTGGGCGCCCTCCTCTTGTTATGTCCCTCCATGAGTGGTTAATAACAATCTAGCACTTGTTTTCCACACTTGTAGAATTGATTTCAACATGTTCAACATTTGTTTTCAGCTCCTCTTGAACTCCATCTACCTCCATGTGCATCTTCTCTCCTTGTTCTCCCTCCTTAATGCTTGTGTTATCAACAAACCTAAGAATACAAACATGCATGGATTTAGGTAGTATAAAGCTCTCATAATTAAAAATGTTATACTCAAGTAGGAGTGAATTCACCTGTTGTTGTAATAGTTTAGCCCTTGATCTTGTCATGGGACCAATCCTCACTTCATCATTCTTTTTAGGAATATCATCATGTGAAACAATAGGTGAAACACTAGGGATGTCCTCATCAGCCACTATAGCTTGAAGAAAGGAATTTAGAGGATAATTTTTAGCACCCAACTTCTTGGAATATTCAAACGCCTAGCGTCTTCAATCATTGCATATATTCAATAAAATATAAGCATATATACATTGTCACGCTAAATTATACTCAGTCATGTTGCTACACATAAGTTTCTAGATATCAATATATCTTTCACTTGATTGTTTCTGAAAACAATTCTTTTCAGTTCCTAAAACACCTTGATCAACAAAACATTATTTTGAAGATAAAGTAATATGGAAGCAACCATGACTCTGGATTCTAAGTAGGAATTGCTTGCTCTCTAGAGCAATCAATCATTAGTCATATGGATCTAGGTAGGAGATACCGAAAATCTACAATAGGACTCAATTTTAAATTTCACTAATATGGTACCAATCTTAAATGGTATTTACCATATCACAACAGTTATATATCAATTAACAATCTAAGTGTAAGGTAGTTTGAGGATGCCAATGAATACTACAATTTGTGCAAATTCACTTTGATTGGTTGTTCATGATAAATAAGTTCAAGTTAATTCAAAATTACTATGTGAACTCCCACTCAAAAAGAACATCCCTCTAGTTGTTTTCGTGATTACACGAACCAAATTCACTACACCAAAACCGATCATCACGTGAGATGACGTAGCTTCAAAGGCGAACATCGACATGTTCATCATATAATCCATATGACTCATGGTTTCCATTTCGGTTACGTGTTCTGAGGCCATGTTTGTACATGCTAGGCTCGCCAAGTAGAACCGAGTATTGCGTGTGTTCCCAGGCCATGTATGTACATTCTAGGCTCGTCGGCACCCGTTGTATGCGAACATTGAGTCTGTCACACCCGATCATCACGTGGTGTCTCGAAACGACGAACTTTCTTAACGGTGGATACTAAGGAAGAACACATTATTATCTTTATATTAAGTGAGAGGGATCATCTTATATTGCTACCGTCGCTATCTAAGCAAAATAAGATGCATAAAAATGATTAACATCACATGTAAGGATAATGTGATATGATATGGTCCTTCTTGCACTTGATCTCCATCATGTGCATCATGGTATGATCTCCATCATTCCACCGGCGTGGCACCAATGTTCATGGCACCTCCATTTTGATTGTCCATCAATAATAAGACAACTGACAGGGGGATGCTAACCCGGTATGCCAAGATCCGAGGAATAACCCAGCCCGAAGGACGATGTGCAGGATTCGGCTAAGAATAAAGAAGCTTGTGGAGGCCCAAGCCTGTGGGCCCAATGACCCGGATTATGGGTTACTGTAAAGGAAAGTTATGGTTAGTGCGCCGTATCCGGGTAGGATCCGAGATGTGTCTTGCCGAATAAGCTAGGGGGTACGGGTGCTTTATAAACCGACCCCCAGGTGTAGTTTTAAGCAGAGATCTAAGAACCCTAGCAATATCGCGTGATATCGAGCATCCAGTGTAAACCCTAATCGAGTTATCATATCGAGAATAGAGATCCGGCGACTTCGATTACCGGCTATCAGATCGAATTACACCATGTTTTCCCTTGAGCTAAACCCTCTCCCAAACGCCAGTGTCGACTTGCCCCTAGATCAGTTACCCCTGGTAACATCTGCCGTGATTATCCCACGACAGTTGGCGCCCACCGTGGGGCCTGCGTCCAAAGGTGTTTACATCACGGGAGAAGGTCGGAAGGGCATGGAGAATCTTGTCATCGGCGAAATCTACATCGACCACGAAGGAGAAAAGGTGCTGGACGATTCCGGCTGGGGGCCGGAGTCGGATCACCTCGAAACCGGATCCGTCGTGACAATCGGCCGGATCAGCGTCTTTATCGGTATGGTATGTGCTTCCAATTCGGTTCCTGACAACGTTGGATCTGAATCTATGCCAGGAAAAGCCACGTCTATCCGATCAGATGATGAAGAATCGACTGGAACGACATATCCGGCAGAAGAACCCATCGCGGAGTGGGAACAGCCGGAGGAGCCGGCATGGACCCCACGCGACCGGGCCCAAGGAGAAGATGATACCGGGTCTATCCTGGATCTACTGGAAAACCGGTATGAGGAGAACGGTGAGGAAGAACAGCATGAACTCATACCGGATATCGTGCGCCGAGTTGCAGTCTATGCGGCCCCAGTGGGCAACCAAGGAAACGCAACCGCGGCATCACTCGGGGCGGGTCAGGCAGTGGCCCAGCAACAGGGCGCGGCTAACGGAGACCGGGTCTTGACCCGGGTTGATGGAGAGTCGGCGTCAGTAACCAGCAGAGCAGCGGATGAGGAGTTGCATGCAAACACGTTCGGATTCTTAGAAAACCGGACACCAGGGGCGGGTCCTTCGAACCCGCGCCACCCGGCCCTATTCGATAACAATCTAATTCTAGACCCCACGGTTCTCGCGACGGTTATCACTCCGGAAAACGCAGCGGAACGCGTCAGGGATCTGGATGTGGCGCGTCGTGCGCTGGAACAGCAAAGAAGGCAGGTAGAGGCAGAAAAGCAAGGGATGGCCACACGACGGCGTGAGCTAGATGCGTTGGAAACCCGGCTTCGAGAGGAAACGTCCAGGATACATCAAAGGCACCACACCAGGTTGCCAGCAACGGGCGGGGTTATTAATCCGGCTAATTTATTCGTTACACCTCAGGACCAGCCGATACCAGTGGTGAACCAGGGAACCGCACCCCAACAGATGACAGCAGCGACACATCCGGCGAATGAACGGACCGGGTTACCCCCACCACAAACTAGAGTCACAACCGGCGACGATCTACTGCCGCCGCCACCATCACGATTCCGCACACCAGCCGGCCACTACAACAATCCTATGGATAACGTATATGCGGCGACACTCGCATTGAATCAAATACCTGTGGGAGAGTCGCCCCATGCAGAGAAGACTCGGCAAGCCATCGAGCTGTTGCACACTGCGGTGGCACAGCAAGCCAATTACCCGGATCACAGAAGCGGTATGCACGGGACGCCATACGTCAGCCAGCAGCAAGGGAATATACAAACAAGTTCAGCGCGGCGGAGGGAAGAGCAGCAGCAAATGCCGCCTCCTCCCCGCGCTCAGGCAGCATCAGCAGCACAGGCCGTCGTGGACAGTTCTAGGGCTCGGAGGGCTGCGGCCGGGTCTGCAGCGCATGGACCTCCCGCAGCACCGCGCCCAGCCGCGCCCCCCGCGGCATCACATGTTTCTCGAGCAAGGCCGGCTTCAACCGTTCTTGCGGGACCCAAGTGTCTCTCGGACAATATTAGAGCTGAACCTTACCCGGAAAAATTCAAAGAGCCAGGGAAAGTAGTGAATTATGAGCCAACCATGGATCCCGAAACATGGCTAAGCAGTTACGAGATGGCAATGTCAATTCGCAACGCGTCCGAGAACCTCCAAGCCAAGTTCATGTATCTGATGATGTCGGAAGGAGCAGCAAAATTGTGGTTCACCAATCTACCAGAGGGATCGATCAAGTCTTGGGAGGAATTGAAGACCGCGTTTATCAAACACTTTCACGGGACCTGCAGGAAATTATTCACTATTGATGATCTAGAGCGATGCGTCCAGAAGAAGGGAGAATCGGCGCGCAGTTGGGTGCGCCGGGTTATGGAGATACTTCACTCATCCACGGATATCCAGCCCAAGGATGCACTACAGGCCATGGCAAAAACATGCAAGTATATACCTTTAGTGCAAAAGTTAACTCGCATGAAGTCCAGTCGAAATGCGTCGGAAGTCACAATGGGAGAATTGATGGATGCGTGCAACAAACACGCTGCGACAGATACTACAGAAGAAGAAGCTGATGACAAGAAGGCAAAAGCAAACACAAGCGGTAATGGAAGAACCGGCAACGGAACAGCATCAGGTAACAATGGAAATAGCCAGAACAAGCGCCCTTTCGAAGGAGGCTCCGAGTTTGTCGCCAACACAGAAGCCGGGTCTTCGAGGCCAAGAGCAGAAGGAAATTTCAACGGAGGTAACCACAATGGAGGAAACTATCAAGGTCCACCAAGGCCGGGTAACAATTGGGACATATTCAGGATGGCATGTCCGAAGCACAGCAGGAATGGCAGGCCAGCTAACCACTCCCTAGAACAGTGCGCCGATTTACAAAGATGGAAAAATGAGGAAGTGCACAGAGCTATGCGAGGTGCGGGGCGGGGAGGAGGGCCGGGTCCAGGGGCAAACCCGGGCAACGGCCCACCCCCAGCTGGTAACCCGGCGGCTGGAAATCAAAGTAATAACCAAGGGGGGGCAGGAGGCTTCCAGGCTAACCCCAAACAATTGGGTCAATATCATGTGCATACCACAGGAGGCTCTAACAAGGACAAAAAGATACTGAAGCAAGCGGTCAACTCAGTTTCGTTAGCCGTCCCGAGATACTTGAGATGGTCAGAACAGGAGGTAACATGGAGCAGAAGGGATCACCCGGAAAGAGTGGAACACCCAGGAGTCTTGGCACTAGTAGTCGCACCGCAAGTCAATGGGTACGAACTGAAGAAGGTTTTAATGGATGGTGGAAGCAGCATCAATATACTGTATTGGGAAACCTTCCTACGCATGGGTCTCAAGGAATCTCAACTGCAAAAAAGCTCAACAGTTTTTCATGGGATAGTGTCGGGTCATTCAGCATGCCCCGAGGGAAAAATCGCATTGGAGGTAGCTTTCGGAGAATCAAAGCATAACTATCGAATTGAGTGGCTCACCTTTGAGGTAGTGAAATTGCGCAGCCCCTATCACGCGCTATTTGGAAGGCCGGCTTATGCCAAATTCATGGCTAGGCCGTGTTACGTATATCTACAGCTAAAAATCCCGGGTCCCAAGAAGACCATTACCATACATGGAAATCGAGACATAGCAGCTGAATGCGACGAAGGAGATGCAGCAATGGCCGAACAGGCCTGTAGAAAAGAAGAACTCAAGCATTACCGGTCTCAAGCAGACCCGGAGGATAGAGCCACATCAAAAAGGCCGAGTACTGAAGGTGAAAGAACAAAATCCAAGGTAACGCAAGATGCTAAAATGGTGGCCTTAATCGAGGATGATTCCCCCAAGCGGCCCGCTGTGAAGGAAGAAGCTACACGGCCGCTCACAACCAGCCAGGTCATTGGAACACCCCACCCGGGTTGGCTAGCAAACCCAGTACTCATCAGGAAAAGGTCCAACATATGGAGAATGTGCATTGGTCAAGCCAGACCGGGACCAGTGCTTATGAAGAACTAAACAATGTAACGGGCAGCAGGTTTCAGACGCGCTCTTTTCCTACCCAGGGTACCTAAGGGGACTGGAAGGTTTTTAATGAGGCGGCCTGCTAACCCAAAACTTCTAGTATCAATAAAGAGATGGTTATCAAGTCCTATGTCATTTCGCCCTGATTACAAGTAAGTAGTATCCCTGCGACATCGATAATTCAATATCATCAAAAGCATCGATTGCATGTAGGTCTTGGGGGTTGGTTGCTCAGGTAACCAGCCACTAACCCGAATGACCCGGCATAGATAGCTATAAGTTGTAAGGGCCGATTACTCGCAAACGAGTACGGCTGCAATCTTATGACTGGGCAAAGAAGCCAACTTTTCTTGACTTTTCTTACTTAAGCTCGATGTGACTCGCACTAAAAGTGGCATGATTTGTTCGCTTATGATTACAATCAGCCATGAAGCCCAATGGGACTTGCCTGACCCTGTTTTCGTATAGATGTAACAACATGGTATCCACGCGAAAGCCGGCTTATAGTATAAGATAGTCAAAAGGGTCATCTAAACCACAAGTTTATGCAGAGTACAAGGCTGATAGCCGGAAACTCAATGACTATCAAGCATAACTTCAGTACTTACACGGGGTGGCCTTAGGGTTTTGACTTGGTAAAAAATAATTTGTCCTCTGAGAAAGGCCACGCCCCCATGGCTCGTACTTTGGGTCATGGGGACTGGGGACTTCGAAACAGAAACAAACTACTTGGATACCAAGGTTCGAACGGCCCTACCATCCGAGTCTTAGGGACTTCAAGAAAATTTCACTTATCAAAGCCCCTGGTCTTGGAAAAACCGAGTCTTACAAAGGGAGCTAAAAAGAAAGCTGGGTATCAAGAACAAGTTCAAAAGAACAGACAAAATAGCACGATTATCAAAAGGCAGGGAAAGCCGCAAAAATATGTCACCGAATAGAAGTACATTACAAGTTATGGCATTGGTATCAGAAGTGCACAGGCGCACCATTGGCAGGATAAATAGTTCAAATGAAAAGGCCCCACGTGACTAAGGTATTATGACATCATTACCCTACTCGGCCTCCTGAGTGCGATCTTCCGGGTCTTGCTCCTGGGCCTGCTGCTTAGCTTTCCTGGCAGAGCCACCCGGACTCACCGCGCCAGGGCGGATAGGTGGAAGGACGGACGGTGTAGAGGCGGATGGCCCTGATTTTAACTCGGCCTCCCTCTTCGCAGTTGCCTCCTTCTTTTTGGCCGAGTGATCAGCCCACTTCTCCAAGAGGTCAAAGGACGGGGGTGCTTCCTCTGTGATAACTTTGCCATCGGCGTCATACGCAGTCATTAGCGTATTCAGGTCCAAGCTATCGGCTAAAGTGGTAGCAGAGGGGCGCACTGCTGACTGAATGGCCTTGAAGTCCTTAGGCATAAATTTGGCACCATCCGCCTTGAACTCGGGAAACCCGGATATTATCTTCGCCGGGTCAAGCTTCGGAAAGTAGGCTTTGGCCAAGGTCAATGCCCGGGTTATTCCAATGCGGCAGGACGAACGCTTCCAGAGTTCAATCCAGCCAGGCACAGTGGAGCAGGCTTGGACGAGATTCTCTTCACCCGGATAGGCTTCTGTGGGCCAATGTATGGCGTCCAATATAAATTTTGTGCCGGCAAAGAAAGTCCGGAGCACAGTCTTCAGGGTCCTAGCCTTGGCAATAGTATCTTCCTCTGGAGGTGCAAGGTTGGCACCTGCAGTTGAAACAGAAGCAAGAAGGTATCAGTAACCCAGAGTGGTGCATAACAAGAAGCATGAAATTAGTCGGCAGACAAAAACTTACTAAGTAAGATCTGGTAAGTATCGGTGACTTGATCCGATAAATTCTTCAAGTCGGCCCGAGCGGTGAGGCACTTCTTCTTATATTTGGAAACATCCTTCTTCAAAGTTTCCATGTCATCCTCAAGGATTTCCCGTCGTTTTATCTCGGCAAGAAGACGTTGTTCGGTCTTCAGTAAGGTTTCATCAGACCGAGTTATCTGTGCCTGTAAGTAGAAAGGAAGGCAAGCATAAGTTGGATGTTATGATAAGATAAATATGGCGTGAAGTACCAAGCATAACTTTTGCAAGTCATACTCGGAACTTGGGGACTAGATATGCAATATGAGATGACAAGCGCTTTTACCTGGTGCTCTGCAGCCATGCGCTCTAAAATATCGCCCTCCGAAGCCTTCATGGTGAGGAGCGTGTTCATCAATTGATCAAAAGTATCTTTACCTGTATCAGAAGACCCGGGGCCTTGGGAATTCCGAGAAGAGGTTTTCTTCTTAGAGGGAGGCGGAACCCGGGTCATTTGTGCATTGGAATCCGACACTCCTTCGGCACCCAAGGTTGTGGCTTTCTTCTTTCTTGCTCGCATGGGAAGCAATTGGATACTCGGTTTCTTGGGCGTCCGGTTTAATCGGTGATGTTTGTTTTTCACCGCCAGACACGGCAGTAGTCTTATCGGCCGGGCTCCCCTGACCCGGGCCCTCGTCTTCCATGCACTCTTGGTCGCTAACGACGACCGTGGCCCTGTAAATGTTATCAAGAAGCAGTTAAATACGCGGTCAGGAAAGGGTGATGAAGTGTGGAAGAGCATCTGGAAGGGGATCTTACCCGGTGTTCACCGCGAAGTCACAAGGAAACCCGTCATCAGACTCGGGAGAGGCTGAAAATTGTCAGGTTAGATGTCATATAAGAATAGTTCAAGGGGAATGTGCCGGTCGAGAAAAGATAGAATAATTACCAGCCCGCCGAGTGGGAGTCGAGGAAATACCCGGGTTGATGACGTCGTCACCCGGGTTATTTCGAGTTGACCTACGCTTGATCATGGGCGACTCCTTCAAGAATGGCCAGTGGAATAATGTCAAGATAACTCAGGTATATCATTAAGGTGATGTGAATTGAATGCGAGGAGGGGATATGAAACCTTGGAAGTGGCCTCTTGAGCTTTTCTTTTGGATCCGACTTTGGTTGCCGGTTCCGGTTCATCCTCGTCGCTGGCAGATTCTACTTTGCCATCCGAGTCTTCTTCCTCATCATCCTCTTGTTCTGAATATCATCAAAGTTATGGTTGAAAATGAAGGGGTTATGACGAGTTCAAAGGAATCAAATAAAATTCAAAGAGTACCTTCATCCGAGTGAACAACCTCTTGCTCCTCTGGACTTTCGGAGCTAGGGGTGGCGTTGATTTTCCAAAAGTCGTCATCAGCCTGAAAGGTGTTAATGCACAGGTTATCAACTGTATCAAGTGGAAAGAATGAAAGTAAGGGCGTCAGAGTCGGACTTTTACCTCAGGGGCGGGGTTTTCAAGCGTGAAGGGCTCTAACCCGGATATGTTCCGGATTACCTCGAGCTTTTCCGTCAAAAAACCTTTGATGGTTTTATGAGTGTCGCCAGGTGCGAAGTTGTTATCGGAGTATCGGAGAAGATCGGAAGGTTCTCCTGAATACTCGCACATCAACTTTGTGCGGATGGAATTGGGCTGAATCCTAAAATCGACCCAGGTCTTTACTAGGTTGAGCCCGATGAGACCCTGGGCTGTAAGAGTAGCAATTTTGGCTAGCAAGGGTTGAATTGCCTCCCTATCCGAGTTAGGGGCAAAGGCACTAAACTTATCAGAGATGTCGAGAAGACCCTCCGAATAACCCGGCAGTTTCTTTTGGCCGGGTGGGGAAGTGTCTTGACAGTAGAAGTAAGAAAGCTGCCAATGCTTGACATGGGAATTAAGGGTTAGGGGTGGCATTAGAGAGTTTTTGCGGCGCTGGATCGAAACCCCGCCGCAAGTGAGAAGCGCCCCATCACCGCTTTCGCGGCATGGCTTGCATTGAAAAAGCTCGATAAAAAGGGCTAGACTTGGCGGGGTGCACAAGTAAGATTCGGAAAGGACAATAAAATGGGAAATATTTAGCACAGAATTGGGTCCGATATCGAAGACACGAAGGCCGTAGTGGCTGAGGACGTCACGGAAAAAAGGGTGACCCGGTGGTCGAAAACCCCGGGTCACATGTTCCACGAAACAAATTACCTCATCTTTTGTAGGGGTGGGCCGGGTCTCCTTACCCGGTACCCTCCATTGGATATTTTCCTGAGGAGGAAGAATTCCCAGTTCCACCAGCTCCTCCAACTTGGCCTTTGTGACCATATACCGCGCCCAGTTGGCGGAAATGGTGTTGGTGGCCTTGGCCTTGGTTGGGGTCTTCCCCTGTTTCTTGGGAGCCATGTGGCTGACCTGCAGAGTACAAAGTAAGAAGGAAATTAAGACATGAAAGTTGCGAGCCGGCTAAGTATAGGCCGGATAATATTGAGGTATGAAAAGTTACGGGAGATCCGGGTGTTAGCCTGCAAAGCAAAGTTTGAAAGTTTCCGGGTATCAGGCATTGTGGTGAAATTTATGGGATCTAAATGATGAAGGAGCCTTTTGAATACAATGGACGGCGGCTTAAGTTCCAGACGTGAATAAAAGGAATTGAAAAGGAATGGTCTAGCCGGGTGATTGATGCGAAGGCGGAAAATTTGGGTAGTTCGAGCCTAGATTGGAAGTTTTATCTTTGAATTTGTGGCAAGAATAATGATTGTGGGTAGTAGGGGAGCGGATTGGAGCATGCGCTTCGTCCTTTGTGCGAGCTAGAAGAGACTATGGGTATTCTAATTCGGCCTAGTCAAGAAATCCGAGGCGGGCCGATCTGGATCTAATCTGAGGAAGAAATCAAAGGTTGCGAGGGAAAATTAATGGGTGCAAAAGGTTTACCGGAGGAGATCTGAAGGAAGCCTTGCGAAGGCAGATGGCGCAAGCCTGGTGTCCCTTCGCGATTCTTGGTGGGCCGGATAAGGATTCGCCGGCGGATCTTGGCGGCGGCGCGGGGCGAATGGTGGCGGAGCGCAGCCTCCGGGCGATGGGTTCCGGTGACGAGCGCGGAATTTCCGTGGTGGCGCTCAGGGAGAAAGAGAGCTCAGAGGGAGAAAGGAATGGAGTGGAGGAAATGAGCCGTTAGGGTTCGGGTCACTCCTAAGGGGCTTTTTTATAGTGCAAATGGATAAGCTCGGTTTGGTGAGTGGAAGCCGAGAATTATGGGGGTAAACGGCTATTTATCTAAAGTTTCTGCGAGATGTGCGCCAAGTATTGAGCGAAGCATCCGGATAAAAGAAAGAAGGGGATTCGTCCCGTGATGACAGGATCGGTTAACGAGCATAGGATCTTGGTATTGTTATTATGGTTTGGACCCAGAAGTTTGAACCAAGGTGTTTGGAGGGAAAACTTGGGATATTATATGGCCACCAAGGAGCAAAGCCTAGCTGAATATCAAAACATCTTAACCCGGTCTTCATATGCCCGTATGATCGATATCTTTGCAGGGAATAGCAAGCGCTTCAAGGAGATCCGTGAAGCCCAGGCTATTCTGGGGACTACTGACAGGGGGATGCTAACCCGGTATGCCAAGATCCGAGGAATAACCCGGCCCGAAGGACGATGTGCAGGATTCGGCTAAGAATAAAGAAGCTTGTGGAGGCCCAAGCCTGTGGGCCCAATGACCCGGATTATGGGTTACTGTAAAGGAAAGTTATGGTTAGTGCGCCGTATCCGGGTAGGATCCGAGATGTGTCTTGCCGAATAAGCTAGGGGGTACGGGTGCTTTATAAACCGACCCCCAGGTGTAGTTTTAAGCAGAGATCTAAGAACCCTAGCAATATCGCGTGATATCGAGCATCCAGTGTAAACCCTAATCGAGTTATCATATCGAGAATAGAGATCCGGCGACTTCGATTACCGGCTATCAGATCGAATTGCACCATGTTTTCCCTTGAGCTAAACCCTCTCCCAAACGCCAGTGTCGACTTGCCCCTAGATCAGTTACCCCTGGTAACATCTGCCGTGATTATCCCACGACAACAACCATATGGCTCTCTTCCAGTATATCAATTATTTAGAAAATAGATCATCTCATAATCAAATTTGTAACATTGACCATATCACATCACATGCCCAGCAAAAACTAGTTAGACGCCTCTAATTTATTTTTGCATATTTTACGTGGCTTTAGGGATTTCGAGGATAGAACCGTTCATACCTACTAACATCAACCACAACGTTGATAAACATATTTTTAACAACCCTTCGTAGATTAGATCTTAACTATAGTTGAAGAAACGTACACCCCCTCAGCCACAAGTGAGACAGGTCTCGCGTACATAGCACACTTAAAGTTTGTCTAGGGCAGCTTCATCCAACTATGCCACTAAGATCATAAAATACTCAAGGAGGAAATAACATGATCATCAACGCCCACATACACCTATGTGTTCTACCCGTGCAAAACATCTACGCATAGATCCGGCTCTGATACCACTGTAGGGTTCGTTGTAGAGAAAACAAAAAATTTCCTACGCGAGAGACACCTGAAAGGCCAAGATCTAATCTAGGAGATGAAAGCAACGGTCATAGAGAGGGTTAAGGAGAACATATGTAGTGGTACGACCCAACACAGGCTATACTGTTGCGTGTAGTACTGGCCCCTGGACCGTTCACCAGCACACACAACTAGATATATATCCAAATAAGCAAATGTATCTCATATCTAGCGAATACTCCAGAGTACAAAATTCTTTACAAGTTGCATAGCGGAAGCTAGCTCAAAACTTATTCAAGTATAACAAAGCGAATAAAAGGGCTCCAGTCTTCAATTTGTGCCACAGGCAAACAAACATGTTGAGTGGAGTCACGAGACCTACATCGATCACTCCGGATACGAACAACCTGCACGTTGGAATATGCAGCCCCCAAATGGAGGTCAGATCATTCTGAGCAATGGTGGCAAGTGACACTATGGTGGTATATAAATGACAAGTGCTAGTCTACATGCATATTTGGCTGGTGGAGTTTGTAGGCTATTTTGCATAAATGCATTTGTCCTATCTTTTAATAGAAAGTAATTTTGCATCTAATTGGACACTTTGGTTGATAGCAAAGTGCTCCTATATAATTGGACACTTTGGTTGATAGCAAAGTGCTCCTACCCTTTTTGGATTAGCACGCTGAAACACCATCAGGCACTTTTCCAATAACCCATAGTCAAATTAGTAGTAATCAATAAAACAAGATGAACGAGATATGTCATGTTTCCCATCTAATTGTTGAATTGTCCCTAACCAATGGAACACGGCTAAGATCTTAGTTTTAACCCTCACGAGGTTTGTGCCCTTTACCCGTGTTGTCTAATCGACCCCAAACACCATGATACACCATTAGTAACACGGAAGGAAAGAAGATTAAGCCAAAATTCATAAGAAGTAGATCCCCAAACCCTCCACGAGCCGGACCATCCTACAACTATTCTACATCTCTGGACACGTTGGGTTCGAGCCACCACAACCTTCAAATTCTGTCTAGCCCATACTAATATGAAACACGGCTGCACACAAGAACAACTACATAAAGAAACTAAACATAATCTCAAGATACTGGGCGGCGGTCCCCACCAAACTTTGTACTCTCATGACATGCTAGCAATCCGCCCAGTGGTTAATTAATTATCATGTTGTTTTTATAACCAATTAAAACAGCGAGTAATTCTTTAACATGATAATAATCCCAACCACGATTTCTAGAGCATGGCTAAGCAATATACAAGTACGATGTTTGCCTAGCATATAGATTGCTACAATCTAGGGGTAACATATGATTGCTCCACTTGGGTGTTAGTGAAGCAATCTAGCATAGCATAGCGATAACACTCAACTCCTACTCATGCATAGCTACAATAAAATTCTAATGCATATATTAAAATAATAGGATCATGTGTGTCACTTCCTTGACAGAAATTGGAGTCGTTCACGCACTCGACTCAGTCGCAACCGTAACAACCACAGTCCTCACACGAACAGCAATCGCAACTCTCGCAATCTACACGTTGCAAGCATACCACAATAAATTACCAAACCAGACAAAACAACAATGCAAAAATATGGATGCATTATGATTTAATAATGCAAGACAACTAATTTACTAGTTCTCTGGTTGCCTAAATAATATATGATGCATGAAAAGATTTATAATGCAACAAGGGACAAAAAGCAGCTTTAAATCGGGTTAATTAACAATCTACAAGATTTTATTTATAGAAATAAAGTTCATAAAATGGTGGATCTAAACCTAACATACTAGTAAGATCTAAAAGGAAAATAAAACACTCAACGAAAACTTTTTGGATGAATAAGAACAAAGTAGAGATTTGAAATTTCGAGTTACTCCGGTGGGCAAAAGTAGATCGGAATTATATAAATAGATCTGTAGCTCAAATAGAAAAACTCAAAGAACAAAATTTGTACATAATGATGAGATGTAACTACAGTAGAAATTTGAGCGAAAACGGAGAAACGGTTTGTGACGCCCCGAGATCGGGCACTATGCAGATTTCAGCATTTCCGCCAAAATCCACATAATAACCGATTCCAGGTTGCCACTTGTGATAACATTACAACAGTTCACGAATAATCCACAACAACAACAGAAAAGATATATACAAGATGACTCAAACGAGTCAAGGATACAACTGATACAATACAAAGATCCAAGTAACAGCGGAAGAAAACAACATAGCATCCGACTACGGACAAGATACAAATTGGACTAAGAGTCCTGAAGATAACCGAGAGCGTCCAATCCCTTCCCAGGCCAAGCCGGAGGGATTCCCAAGCTAACGTCGTCAGACTTCAAACCTGTTGACTGCAATGTTGAATATGCAGCCACGAAAAGGGATTCGTGGGTCAGTACGGTTAAGTACTGGCAAGCGGATAAACCATACTCACAAGATACCGGCTTAACCAGTCATCACAAGATACAAATACTTTGGGTCCAACGGAAAGGAAGGGATTATTGCAAATAAGCGGCAGCGGGCTGCACTAACCAACTACAGAGACTCACTACAACATCCGGCTAAAAGAGGGGGATAAGATAGCGTATCGGAACCAACTACAACTACTCACCAAACAATACCCATCCAATGTCACCCCCTACTAAGGAAGCAACCCAAGGAAACTCACACGGTTGATTAAGGTGACAGGTCAGGTTATTGTGGCAATATGCCTATTACTAGTCAAATTATTATTGATTAGGTGTAAGTTGTCTGAGTACTTGTTAGCCAGTACTTTCACCAAGTAATCCATAACCGCGGAAAACACGGCTTCTCGAGAAGATTCATCCCTGCAGGGTGTGCTCCAGTACCCGTACACACTCGAGCCACCAACTAAAACTCAGGTTGGCTCGACACGACCCAAACCGTCTCTACAACCCATCCTAGGAGCCACGGAGCTATAAGGTCCCAGCCACGCAGCCGAATACTCAGCGCAGGTGTGCAAAACTCCCGCAAGACACAACACCCCGGCACTACAGGCCCCGCCCTATATGCATCATCATCATCATCATCAGTAACCAAGGGGGGCCAACCCATTATGCAAAGGAGCAAATGGAACACCCGAACTAAGTGTGGCTCTTCGGACAAGCTGCAGATCAGGTCTAAGTCGAGGGGGGTCCCATACTACCACCCGGATGCGGTGAGCACGCTCATCATGGATCAGTAGACAAGACCCTTTTCCTAATTAGGGTCGACACTAGCAGGCTTCAAAACCCTAACCCGGGCCTCCTGCCGGTGCCTTATCATCAAATTATTATTACCCCAGACATTAACATGTTGTTGATTGAATTGAAACCCAACTATCAATTAAACAGGTGATAAGACGGACAACAAGACTTGAGCGCAAACAACACTAAGCATGCAACTACGACACGGGGGCCAACAAGGTAAACAAACAACAGTTAATAGGAAGTGGAAGGAAGGCTATATCATGGCTGCAAGGTAAACATATAATAGGATCGAGACACAAGCATCGAATCAACAGGCTAGAATAAGAACAACGGAAAGAATCGGTAACAAGTGATGAGAGGCAGCCTATTGGCAGCAAGTGAGTATACTTGCCTGGAATCCAGCAAGTAGAGGTACATCCGCAGAACTTGTCGTTGCTCACATCATCTCAACGTCCTATCCGCGAAGAAGCAAAGAGCTAACAGAAACACTGGATGCAACAATTACTACTACGGCAAAAGATCCAGCATGATCCTATTTTATATGCATGACATGGCAAGATGCAACAGGGGAAACAAATTAAGCAATTTAATCGGAACCGGAGTCCGGAGAAATAGGAATTGGTTCAAGTTGTTTAGCTAACCATCAAGTTAAATGTTGTTTAGCATGGCAAACAATAAAGTAGATGAGTTAGGCAATTTAAATGGAAGGGGCAACAGTTGGAAATAATTAGCCCACACATTCCATATTTATTTATTAGGTGAACATGCATAACACTACTACAAAGGCAAAATGCAAGGTGCAAACATGAACATGGATGGCATATTAATATTCCTTGCATTTTTCTGGTTGGAAAACATATTTTATTTGTTGGATTTGGAATTAAAATGAGCAAGTTATCAAATTAGCAATTTTAATGCATTAATTAAGAAATAGTTGTTTTCAGCAATTTAAATTATTCAAAACAGAAAACAAAAATTTGCAAAGTTTAGAGAATTTTGACTGGAAAACGTATTTTACTTTTCAAATTTGGAGTTAAAATGAATTAGTTATGATTTATGCCATTAAATCAATTTAAATTGAGCCGGAAGCCCAACATTTAATTTAGGAGGTTCACATTATCTATCTACCCACAAAAATGCAATGCAACACATGAATGAGATGACATTTTAATTATAATTGATATGTGATAGAAAATAGGGCATAGGTATAGGGGTTTGGGTTTGGGGTGCACACGTGTGGAGAGCATCTTTGTGTTCGATGCCGGAAAGAGGAGATCTTCGGGGCAACGCCGGTGCCTTTAGGACGTGGAGGAAGTAGACGAAGAATGGGAAGTAGACGAAGTCGTCGTAGCAGGGGAAGTAGACATTCCGTTGTCGATGTAGTCGAAGTCGAGGTCTTCGGGTCATAGAGGAAGTAGTCGACGTAGGCGTGGTAGTGGAAGTAGTCGACGTCGTTGTAGTAGGGGAAGTAGTCGACGTCGAGGAAGTAGTGGAAGTAGTCGTTCTCGTTCCGTAGCCGAGGTAGTCGTTCACGTCATCGGTGGTCGTTGTCGATCTTTTCATCGAGGTTCGAAGAGGGAGTAGACGTAGTCGTGGTCGAGGTACTCGTCGCATCCATGTAGGAGATTCATGGCGGTTCCCGTCTTCACGGCGCGCACGAAGGCGACCGTCACACAAATTTGTAGGGGTTCACGGCGTTGGTGTACTTGTCGAGAAGGCCTTGGCGGTTCTGATGCTCGGACTTCGCGACGAGGTACGGGTCGGGGTCGAGCTTGGCGGCGTCACGGTCATCCACGACACGGGCGCGAAGGCCTCGGCCACAACAAACGTAGCACATGTACAGACGGATACCCGGGATGCACCAATCTTCTTGCGGGACTTGTGTCGAACAGCTGCTATGCGTCAAGGACGGAGCAAAGAGAGGTCGGGGGAGGGTGGCCATGGCGCGCGGGCACGGGACGATGGAGCGCCTGCTGTGGAGGTGGACATGGCAGGCGAGCCCCTCCTCGTTGGCCGCGACGCGGGGGCTCGAAGCGGCCGCCGAAATCAGAGCGGGGGCGCACCTTGTAGCCCTGGTCACGAGGAGCTGGGGCGGAGCTCCGGCGACGGAAGAGGGCGGCGGCCAGAGAGGAGCAGCAGCCCGGGCAGCGGCCGCCAGGGAGCAGCGCCGGCGACGGGGCCGCGCGGCGGCCGGCCGGAGCAGAGGGGGCGGCCGCGGCCTTCTCCTTGGCGGCGGCGCGAGCAGCAAGAGGGAGGGGGCGGCGGAGCTAGAGGGAAGGGAGGCGGAGCTGCGTCCGCGGGAGGTGGCGCCGGTGGCGGGGCGAGCTCGGAGGAGGGTCGAGGCCGGGCGGCATTCCGGTGCGGAGGAGGGTGGGTCGAGCAAAGAAGAAGGGAGGCAGAGGTTGGAGGGGATCGATCGATCCCCTCCCGTGCGTGCGTGTGCGTTTCCCGTGTGTGTGCGTGTAGCGTGCGTGGGTGCGGGTCGGTGTGGTGTTGGGTGCGTGCGTTGTGTGTGGTTTCTGTGTCGTGTGCGTTGTGGAGTTAGGTGGGCTAGGGTTTAGGTGGGGTGGGGTGGCCGGCTGGGCCTTAGATGGCCCAGTTCGGTTGCCTCCCTCAACAATTTTTTTTTTCAGTAATGAATAAGAGAGAATTTTGGGAGGGTTTTAAATAAGAAAAACATGAGTAAAATAATTTGGATAAAACAGTAACTTACATGATAATTCCTTTGAACATTTTTAATGCACCAAAAATATTTTCGAGTTGACAATTAAAAAATAGGTTTGAGAGAAAGCAATTTTAAGGGTTTTTAAAAAAAATGCAATGCACGATGCCATGATGCGAAAAAGAAAACAAACAATTTCTATTTTGGGGAAAACCCCGGGTGTTACAGACGACACCACTAACAAGGGGATTGCGCCCTCGCAATCCACCTACTAACCCGGGAGGGGAAAGAAGTTCGACTATCGATTCTTCATGCTTCCAGTTGATCTCCTCGACACCACTAACAAGGGCTTCTCGACACCACTAACAAGAGATTCTTGCTCGGAGTGACGACGATGTTCTTCCACCAGGAATCTTCCGATGATCGAACCTATTAGGTTAAAGGCTCAGAAAACGTCCACCCACGTAGGATCCTAACACCTTGAAAGATAGACAAGGGGGGAGACTCCAAAACAAATAAGATGGGAGGGGAAACAGAATAGAGATAATGAGAAAACAAGAATCCTATTGAGATGTTTTTCCAAAATAGTTTAGCAGATATAGTTTTTGACACTCTAGAAACAACGACCGTTAGCGAGGTTATCCTACAGGCTTTACGACCCGTTGCTTCGATAACCATTCGTATCGAAACAATCTCGGGAATCGGAAACCATGGCTCTGATACCATTTGTGACGCCCCGAGATCGGGCACTATGCAGATTTCAGCATTTCCGCCAAAATCCACATAATAACCGATTCCAGGTTGCCACTTGTGATAACATTACAACAGTTCACGAATAATCCACAACAACAACAGAAAAGATATATACAAGATGACTCAAACGAGTCAAGGATACAACTGATACAATACAAAGATCCAAATAACAGCGGAAGAAAACAACATAGCATCCGACTACGGACAAGATACAAATTGGACTAAGAGTCCTGAAGATAACCGAGAGCGTCCAATCCCTGCCCAGGCCAAGCCGGAAGGATTCCCAAGCTAACGTCGTCAGACTTCAAACCTGTTGACTGCAATGTTGAATATGCAGCCACGAAAAGGGATTCGTGGGTCAGTACGGTTAAGTACTGGCAAGCGGATAAACCATACTCACAAGATACCGGCGTAACCAGTCATCACAAGATACAAATACTTTGGGTCCAACGGAAAGGAAGGTATTATTGCAAATAAGCGGCAGCGGGCTGCACTAACCAACTACAGAGACTCACTACAACATCCGGCTAAAAGAGGGGGATAAGATAGCGTATCGGAACCAACTACAACTACTCACCAAACAATACCCATCCAATGTCACCCCCTACTAAGGAAGCAACCCAAGGAAACTCACACGGTTGATTAAGGTGACAGGTCAGGTTATTGTGGCAATATGCCTATTACTAGTCAAATTATTATTGATTAGGTGTAAGTTGTCTGAGTACTTGTTAGCCAGTACTTTCACCAAGTAATCCATAACCGCGGAAAACACGGCTTCTCGAGAAGATTCATCCCTGCAGGGTGTGCTCCAGTACCCGTACACACTCGAGCCACCAACTAAAACTCAGGTTGGCACGACACGACCCAAACCGTCTCTACAACCCATCCTAGGAGCCACGGAGCTATAAGGTCCCAGCCACGCAGCCGAATACTCAGCGCAGGTGTGCAAAACTCCCGCAGGACACAACACCCCGGCACTACAGGCCTCGCCCTATATGCATCATCATCATCATCATCAGTAACCAAGGGGGGCCAACCCATTATGCAAAGGAGCAAATGGAACACCCAAACTAAGTGTGGTTCTTCGGACAAGCTGCAGATCAGGTCTAAGTCGAGGGGGGTCCCATACTACCACCCGGGTGCGGTGAGCACGCTCATCATGGATCAGTAGACAAGACCCTTTTCCTAATTAGGGTCGACACTAGCAGGCTTCAAAACCCTAACCTGGGCCTCCTGCCGGTGCCTTATCATCAAATTATTATTACCCCAGACATTAACATGTTGTTGATTGAATTGAAACCCAACTATCAACTAAACAGGTGATAAGACGGACAACAAGACTTGAGCGCAAACAACACTAAGCATGCAACTACGACACGGGGGCCAACAAGGTAAACAAACAATAGTTAATAGGAAGTGGAAGGAAGGCTATATCATGGCTGCAAGGTAAACATATAATAGGATCGAGACACAAGCATCGAATCAATAGGCTAGAATAAGAACAACGGAAAGAATCGGTAACAAGTGATGAGAGGCAGCCTATTGGCAGCAAGTGAGTATACTTGCCTGGAATCCAGCAAGTAGAGGTACATCCGCAGAACTTGTCGTTGCTCACATCATCTCAACGTCCTATCCGCGAAGAAGCAAAGAGCTAACAGAAACACCGGATGCAACAATTACTACTACGGCAAAAGATCCAGCATGATCCTATTTTATATGCATGACATGGCAAGATGCAACAGGGGAAACAAATTAAGCAATTTAATCGGAACCGGAGTCCGGAGAAATAGGAATTAGTTCAAGTTGTTTAGCTAACCATCAAGTTAAATGTTGTTTAGCATGGCAAACAATAAAGTAGATGAGTTAGGCAATTTAAATGGAAGGGGTAACAGTTGGAAATAATTAGCCCACACATTCCATATTTATTTATTAGGTGAACATGCATAACACTACTACAAAGGCAAAATGCAAGGTGCAAACATGAACATGGATGGCATATTAATATTCCTTGCATTTTTCTGGTTGGAAAACATATTTTATTTGTTGGATTTGGAATTAAAATGAGCAAGTTATCAAATTAGCAATTTTAATGCATTAATTAAGAAATAGTTGTTTTCAGCAATTTAAATTATTCAAAACAGAAAAAAAAGTTTAAATTTGCAAAGTTTAGAGAATTTTGACTGGAAAACATATTTTACTTTTCAAATTTGGAGTTAAAATGAATTAGTTATGATTTATGCCATTAAATCAATTTAAATTGAGCCGGAAGCCCAACATTTAATTTAGGAGGTTCACATTATCTATCTACCCACAAAAATGCAATGCAACACATGAATGAGATGGCATTTTAATTATAGTTGATATGTGATAGAAAATAGGGCATAGGTATAGGGGTTTGGGTTTGGGGTGCACACGTGTGGAGAGCATCTTTGTGTTCGATGCCGGAAAGAGGAGATCTTCGGGGCAACGCCGGTGCCTTTAGGACGTGGAGGAAGTAGACGAAGAATGGGAAGTAGACGAAGTCGTTGTAGCAGGGGAAGTAGACATTCCGTTGTCGATGTAGTCGAAGTCGAGGTCTTCGGGTCATAGAGGAAGTAGTCGACGTAGGCGTGGTAGTGGAAGTAGTCGACGTCGTTGTAGTAGGGGAAGTAGTCGACGTCGAGGAAGTAGTGGAAGTAGTCGTTCTCGTTCCGTAGCCGAGGTAGTCGTTCACGTCATCGGTGGTCGTTGTCGATCTTTTCATCGAGGTTCGAAGAGGGAGTAGACGTAGTCGTGGTCGAGGTACTCGTCGCATCCATGTAGGAGATTCATGGCGGTTCCCGTCTTCACGGCGCGCACGAAGGCGACCGTCACACAAATTTGTAGGGGTTCATGGCGTTGGTGTACTTGTCGAGAAGGCCTTGGCGGTTCCGATGCTCGGACTTGGCGACGAGGTACGGGTCGGGGTCGAGCTTGGCGGCGTCACGGTCATCCACGACACGGGCGCGAAGGCCTCGGCCGCAACAAACGTAGCACATGTACAGACGGATACCCGGGATGCACCAATCTTCTTGCGGGACTTGTGTCGAACAGCTGCTATGCGTCAAGGACGGAGCAAATAGAGGTCGGGAGAGGGCGGCCATGGCGCTCGGGCACGGGACGATGGAACGCCTGCTGTGGAGGTGGACATGGCAGGCGAGCCCCTCCTCGTTGGCCGCGACGCGGGGGCTCAAAGCGGCCGCCGAAATCAGAGCGGGGGCGCACCTTGCAGCCCTGGTCACGAGGAGCTGGGGCGGAGCTCCGGCGACGGAAGAGGGCGGCGGCCAGAGAGGAGCAGCAGCCCGGGCAGCGGCCGCCAGGGAGCAGCGCCGGCGACGGGGCCGCGCGGCGGCCGGCCGGAGCAGAGGGGGCGGCCGCGGCCTTCTCCTTGGCGGCGGCGCGAGCATCAAGAGGGAGGGGGCGGCGGAGCTAGAGGGAAGGGAGGCGGAGCTACGTCCGTGGGAGGTGGCGCCGGTGGCGGGGCGAGCTCGGAGGAGGGTCGAGGCCGGGCGGCGTTCCGGTGCGGAGGAGGGTGGGTCGAGCAAAGAAGAAGGGAGGCAGAGGATGGAGGGGATCAATCGATCCCCTCCCGTGCGTGCGTGTGCGTTTCCCGTGTGTGTGCGTGTAGCGTGCGTGGGTGCGGGTCGGTGTGGTGTTGGGTGCGTGCGTTGTGTGTGGTTTTGTGTCGTGTGCGTTGTGGAGTTAGGTGGGCTAGGGTTTAGGTGGGGTGGGGTGGCCGGCTGGGCCTTAGATGGCCCAGTTCGGTTGCCTCCCTCAACAAAAAAAAATTCTTTTTTTTCAGTAATGAATAAGAGAGAATTTTGGGAGGGTTTTAAATAAGAAAAACATGAGTAAAATAATTTGGATAAAACAGTAACTTACATGATAATTCCTTTGAACATTTTTAATGCACCAAAAATATTTTCGAGTTGACAATTAAAAATAGGTTTGAGAGAAAGCAATTTTAAGGGTTTTTAAAAAAAATGCAATGCACGATGCCATGATGCGAAAAAGAAAACAAACAATTTCTATTTTGGGGAAAACCCCGGGTGTTACACGGTTGAAGAGTAATTGAACTTTTGCCGCTTCAGATCTGAGAGAGTAGATCTTGAAATTCTCCGGCTGTGGTGGATGAAAAGAGGTGAGGTTTCTTGGGATGGATCGGTATTGACGATATCTAAAACTCTCGCGAAGACTTGAACGTCAACCGAGCAACTCACAGACCGTGGAGAGCAAAATACCACGAAACAGATCTGAAATCAATGTTTCGAGTTTGGGACGACCTCACGGCCGGTACTGGGGTATTTATAGGTGGGGAGGTCGGTGAAAAGTTGCTCCTTGGAGTAGAGAACAAGTAGAAAGAAGTGGATTCGAATTTGGACTCTCCATCGAAGACATATGCGAGTTTGAATGGAGATAGGTCAAAAAAAAAAACGGGATTTGTACGTTTAGGAAAGGATTGGTCGTGCTCCTGGTGCGTACGCACCCTTACTGGGCCGGCCCATGCGAGCTGGCCTCGGTTTAGTTCTTTTTTTCGCTTGTTTTTTTTTCTTTTTCTTAAAACTTTCATAACTTTTAATATACAACTCGGAATCGAGTCAAACAAATTTCTAAAATTTTAAAATTTGAAAATCTATCATATTTGACTATTAGTAGTAATTTTGGAAAAATAAAATATCCAAATATCCTTCGGCTTATAAACGCCTTATAGGAGAATTTTGGGCTTTTTAAAACATGATTTTGTTTTGGGGTTTAAAATGCAACACTCAAATGTAAGTTTTGGAATGATGTCATGCTATGCATATGCTCTAAATGAAAAACATTCTAGATGTAAAATTAGGGATGTTACAAACTAACCCCCTTAAGATGAATCTCGTCCCGAGATTCGGAATGGCTAGCAAATAGGTGTGGATGGTTTTCTAAATTTGTAGGCTAACCCCCTTAAGAGAAATAAACTAGGTATCACTAGAGACATGCGTAGATACATATATAATGATCTTCACTCCTTGTGTTGTCAATTGTGTTGTGCATCCTTCACCAATATGGAGCATCTCCGCCTATAGGTTGTGTGGTGTAACGAAGCATCACATTCGCGTCAACGCTGGCATCCTCCATCGTTTCTTCTATATCTTGAATCCACGTCGTTGTCTCGTATACGAGTTCCTTGTCTTTTTCTTGGCTAGGTTCTAGGTGATAGGTTGAGTCTGAGCCTCCACAAGTTTTTGCATTGCATGTGACATCTCTAGGTGGTTGATATAAGGAGTATTGTGGAAAGGCATCTACTAGGTTTAGAATAGATGTGTTTAGATAGAAAGATCTAAAGGAAGTAGCTACCCATACTATACATGAACAAATCAACACTTAGAAATCAACATACAAACAAGTCAAATACTTTAAAATAGTTTAAAAAAAATAAGGTATAAATTCCTACGAACATACCAATAAATTTTTGGAAACAAAACATTTGAAAATACTCGGACTATCATTGCCATATCATCTAATTAGGATACGGTCAACACCTAACACGATCTCGATACCTAGGAACCTACATGCTGGGCAACCTAGTGTCTTCACATAGATCCAATAACTGCATCGTGTTTCCTTCTTGTAGTAAGCCTTCTTCTCTATCTTGAAGTTAATACCCTTTGTATTGAATTGAATCTTCTTCTCTATGGGAATCTATACTATGATTTGAAAAAGAAGAGATGGAAGTAGGAGATAAAGATGAGAAGATTACAAGAATAGAGTCAAAGGAAGATTGTATAAAGGATGTGAAAAAAATAAGTTTTCATCCTATGGCTTTTCCTAATCCATTTTCTAAGGTCTCGTTTCTATAGTCAACACATTGCTCTGATACCATCTGTAGTAGTATGACCCAACACAGGTTATACTGTTGCGTGTAGTACTGGCCCCTGGACCGTTCACCAGCACACACAACTAGATAGATATCCAAATAAGCAAATGTATATCATATCTAGCGAATACTCCAGAGTACAAAATTCTTTACAAGTTTCATAGCGGAAGCTAGCTCAAAACTTATTCAAGTATAACAAAGCGAATATAAGGGCTCCAGTCTTCAATTTGTGCCACATGCGAACAAACATGTTGAGTGGAGTCACGAGACCTACGTCGATCACTCCGGATACGAACAACCTGCACGTTGGAATATGGAGCCCCCAAATGGAGGTCAGATCATTCTGAGCAATGGTGGCAAGTGACACTATGGTGGTATATAAATGACAAGTGCTAGTCTACATGCATATTTGGCTGGTGGAGTTTGTAGGCTATTTTGCATAAATGCATTTGTCCTATCTTTTAATAGAAAGTAATTTTGCATCTAATTGGACACTTTGGTTGATAGCAAAGTGCGCCTATATAATTAAACACTTTGGTTGATAGCAAAGTGCTCCTACCCTATTTGGATTAGCACGCTGAAACACCATCAGGCACTTTTCAATTAACCCATAGTCAAATTGGTAGTAATCAATAAAACAAGATGAACGAGATATGTCATGTTTCCCATCTAATTGTTGAATTGTCCCTAACCAATGGAACACGGCTAAGAACTTAGTTTTAACCCTCGCGAGGTTTGTGTCCTTTACCCGTGTTGTCTAATCGACCCCAAACACCATGATACACCATTAGTAACACGGGAGGAAAGAAGATTAAGCCAAAATTCATAAGAAGTAAATCCCCAAACCCTCCACGAGCCGGACCATCCTACAACTATTCTACATCTCTGGACACATTGGATTCGAGTCACCACAACCTACAAATTCTGTCTAGCTCATACTAATATGAAACACGGCTGCACGCAACAACAACTACATAAAGAAACTAAACATAATCTCAAGATACTGGGCGGCGGTCCCCACCAAACTTTGTACTCTGGTGACATGCTAGCAATCCGCCCAGTGGTTAATTAATTATCATGTTGTTTTTATAAGCAATTAAAATAGCGAGTAATTCTTTAACATGATAATAATCCCAACCACGATTTCTAGAGCATGGCTAAGCAATATACAAGTACGTTGTTTGCCTAGCATATGGATTGCTACAATCTAGGGGTAACATATGATTGCTCCACTTGGGTGTTAGTGAAGCAATCTAGCATCGCGATAACACTCAACTCCTACTCATGCATAGCTACAATAAAATTCTAATGCATATATTAAAATAATAGGATCATGTGTGTCACTTGCCTTGACAGAAATTGGAGTCGTTCACGCACTCGACTCAGTCGCAACCGTAACAACCACAGTCCTCACACGAACAGCAACCGCAACTCTCGCAATCTACATGTTGCAAGCATACCACAATAAATTACCAAACCAGACAAAACAACAATGCAACATATGGATGCATGATGATTTAATAATGCAAGACAACTAATTTACTAGTTCTCTGGTTGCCTAAATAATATATGATGCATGAAAAGATTTATAATGGAACAAGGGACAAAAAGCAGCTTTACCAAATTAAATCGGGTTAATTAACAATCTACAAGATTTTATTTATCAAAATAAAGTTTATAAAACGGTGGATCTAAACCTAACATACTTGTAAGATCTAAAAGGAAAATAAAACACTCAACGAAAACTTTTTGGATGAATAAGAACAAAGTAGAGATTTGAAATTTCGAGTTACTCCGGTGGGCAAAAGTAGATCGGAATTATATAAATAGATATGTATCTCAAATCGAAAAACTCAAAGCACAAAAGATGTAGATAATGATGAGATGTAACTACAGTAGAAATTTGAGCAAAAACGGTGAAACGGTTGAAGAGTAATTGAACTTTTGCCGCTTCAGATCTGAGAGAGTAGATCTCGAAATTCTCCGGCTGTGGTGGATGAAAAGAGGTGAGGTTTCTTGGGATGGATCGGTATTGACGATATCTAAAACTCTCGTGAAGACTTGAACGTCAACCGAGCATCTTACGGACCATGGCGAGCAAAATACCACGAAACATATCTGAAATCAAAGTTTCGAGTTTGGGATGACCTCACGGCCGGGGCTGGGGTATTTATAGGTGGGAAGGTCCGTGGAAAGTTGCTCCTTGGAGTAGGGAACAAGTAGAAAGAAGCGAATTCGAATTTGGACTCTCCAACGAAGAGATATGCGAGTTTGAATGGAGATAGGTCAGAAAAAACGGGATTTGTATGTTTACCAAAGGATTGGTCGTGCTCCTGGTGCCTGCGCACCCTTACGGGGCCGGCCCATGCGAGCTGGCCTCGGTTTGGTTCTTTTTTTTCGCTTGTTTTTTTTCTTTTTCTTAAAACTTTCATAACTTTTAATATACAACTCGGAATCGAGTAAAACAAGTTTCTAAAATTTTGAAATTTGAAAATCTATCACATTTGACTATTAAGTAGTAATTTTGGAAAAAATAAAATATCCAAATATCCTTCGGCTTATAAACGCTTTATAGGAGAATTTTGGGCTTTTTAAAACATGATTTTGTTTTGGGGTTTAAAATGCAACACTCAAATGTAAGTTTTGGAATGATGCCATGCTATGCATATGCTCTAAATGCAAAACGTTCCAAATATAAAATTTGGGATGTTACAGACTAACCCCCTTAAGATGAATCCCGTCCCGAGATTCGGAATGGCTAGCAAATAAGTGTGGATGGTTTTCTAAATTTGTAGGCTAACCCCCTTAAGAGAAATCAACTTGGTGTCACTAGAGACATGTGTAGATACATATATAATGATTTTCACTCCTTGTGTTGTCAATTGTGTTGTGCATCCTTCACCAATATGGAGCATCTCCGCCTATAGGTTGTGTGGTGTAACGAAGCATCACATTCGCGTCAACGCTGGCATCCTCCATTGTTTCTTCTATATCTTGAATCCACAACGTTGTCTCGTATACGAGTTCCTTGTCTTTTTCTTGGCTAGGTTCTAGGTGATAGGTTGAGTCTGAGCCTCCACAAGTTGTTGCATTGCATGTGACATCTCTAGGTGGTTGATATAAGGAGTACTGTGGAAAGGCATCTACTAGGTTTAGAATAGATGAGTTTAGATAGAAAGATCTAAAGGAAGTAGCTACCCATACTATACATGAACAAATCAACACTTAGCAATCAACATACAAACAAGTCAAATACTTTAAAATAGTTTTAAAAAATAAGGTATAAATTCCTGCGAACATACCAATAAAGTTTTGGAAACAAAACATTTGAAAATACTCGGACTATCATTGCCAAATCATCTAATTAGGATACGTTCAACACCTAACACGATCTCGATAACTAGGAACCTACATGGTGGGCAACCTAGTGTCTTCACATAGATCCAATAACTGCATCGTGTTTCCTTCTTGTAGTAAGCCTTCTTCTCTATCTTAAGTTAATACCCTTTGTATTGAATTGAATCTTCTTCTCTATGGGAATCTCTACTATGATTTGAAAAAGAAGAGATGGAAGTAGGAGATAAAGATGAGAAGATTACAAGAATAGATTCAAAGGAAGAATGTATAAAGGATGTGAAAAAAAATAAGTTTTCATCCTATGGCTTTTCCTAATCCATTTTCTAAGGTCTCGTTCCTACAGTCAACACATTGCTCTAATACCATCTGTAGTAGTACGACCCAACACAGGCTATACTGTTGCGTGTAGTACTGGCCCCTGGACCGTTCACCAGAACACACAACTAGATAGATATCCAAATAAGCAAATGTATCGCATATCTAACGAATACTCCAGAGTACAAAATTCTTTACAAGTTGCATAGCGGAAGCTATATCAAAACTTATTCAAGTATAACAAAGCGAATATAAGGGCTCCAGCCTTCAATTTGTGCCACAGGCGAACAAACATGTTGTGGAGTCACGAGACCTACGTCGATCACTCCGGATACGAACAACCTGCACGTTGGAATATGCAGCCCCCAAATGGAGGTCAGATTATTCTGAGCAGTGGTGGCAAGTGACACTATGGTGGTATATAAATGACAAGTTCTAGTCTACATGCATATTCGGCTGGTGGAGTTTGTAGGCTAATTTGCATAAATGCATTTGTCCTATCTTTTAATAGAAAGTAATTTTGCATATAATTGGACACTTTGGTTGATAGAAAAGTGCTCCTATATAATTGGACACTTTGGTTGATAGCAAAGTGCTCCTACCCTTTTTGGATTAGCACGCTGAAACACCATCAGGCACTTTTTCAATAACCCATAGTCAAATTGGTAGTAATCAATAAAACAAGATGAACGAGATATGTCATGTTTCCCATCTAATTGTTGAATTGTCCCTAACCAATGGAACACGGCTAAGATCTTAGTTTTAACCCTCGCGAGGTTTGTGCCCTTTACCCGTGTTGTCTAATTGACCCCAAACACCATGATACACCATTAGTAACACGGAAGGAAAGAAGATTAAGCCAAAATTCATAAGAAGTAGATCCCCAAACCCTCCACGAGCCGGACCATCCTACAACAATTTTACATCTCTGGACACGTTGGATTCGAGTCACCACAACCTACAAATTCTGTCTAGCCCATACTAATATGAAACACGGTTGCACGCAAGAACAACTAGATAAAGAAACTAAACATAATCTCAAGATACTGGGCGACGGTCCCCACCAAACTTTGTACTCTGATGACATGCTAGCAATCCGCCCAGTGGTTAATTAATTATCATGTTGTTTTTATAAGCAATTAAAATAGCGAGTAATTCTTTAACATGATAATAATCCCAACCACGATTTCTAGAGCATGGCTAAGCAATATACAAGTACGATGTTTGCCTAGCATATGGATTGCTACAATCTAGAGGTAACATATGATTGCTCCACTTGGGTGTTAGTGAAGCAATCTAGCATAGCGATAACACTCAACTCCTACTCATGCATAGTTACAATAAAATTCTAATGCATATATTAAAATAATAGGATCATGTGTGTCACTTGCCTTGACAGAAATTGGAGTCGTTCACGCACTCGACGCAGTCGCAACCGTAACAACCACAGTCCTCACACGAACAGTAACCGCAACTCTCGTAATCTACACGTTGCAAGCATACCACAATAAATTACCAAACCAAACAAAACAACAATGCAACATATGGATGCATGATGATTTAATAATGCAAGACAACTAATTTACTAGTTCTCTGGTTGCCTAAATAATATATGATGCATGAAAAGATTTATAATGCAACAAGGGACAAAATGCAGTTTACCAAATTAAATCGGGTTAATTAACAATCTACAAGATTTTATTTATCGAAATAAAGTTCATAAAACGTGGAACTAAACCTAACAGACTAGTAAGATCTAAAAGGAAAATGAAACACTCAACGAAAACTTTTTGGATGAATAAGAACAAAGTAGAGATTTGAAATTTCGAGTTACTCCGGTGGGCAAAAGTAGATCGGAATTATATAAATAGATCTATAGCTCAAATCGAAAAACTCAAAGAAACAAAGTTGTAGATAATGATGAGATGTAACTACAGTAGAAATTTGAGCGAAACGGACAAACGGTTGAAGAGTAATTGAACTTTTGCTGCTTCAGATATGAGAGAGTAGATCTCAAAATTCTCCGGTTATGGTGGATGAAAAGAGGTGAGGTTTCTTGGGATGGATCGGTATTGACGATATCTAAAACTCTCGCGAAAACTTGAACGTCAACCGAGCAACTCACGGACCGTGGCGAGCAAAATACCACGAAACAGATCTGAAATCAAAGTTTCGAGTTTGGGACGACCTCACGGCCGGGGCTGGAGTATTTATAGGTGGGGAGGTTGGTGGAAATTTGCTCCTTGGAGTAGGGAACAAGTAGAAAGAAGCGGATTCGAATTTGGACTCTCCAACGAAGAGATATGCGAGTTTGAATGGAGATAGGTCAGAAAAAACGTGATTTGTACGTTTAGGAAAGGATTGGTCGTGCTCCTGGTGCGTGCGCACCTTTACTGGGCTGGCCCATGCGAGCTGGCCTCGGTTTGGTTCTTTTTTTTCGCTTGTTTTTTTTTCTTTTTCTTAAAACGTTCATGACTTTTAATATACAACTCGGAATCGAGTCAAACAAATTTCTAAAATTTTGAAATTTGAAAATCTATCATATTTGACTATTAGGTAGTAATTTTGGAAATAATAAAATATCCAAATATCCTTCGGCTTATAAACGCCTTATAGGAGAATTTTGGGCCTTTTAAAACATGATTTTGTTTTGGGGTTTAAAATGCAACACTCAAATGTAAGTTTTGGAATGATGCCATGCTATGCATATGCTCTAAATGCAAAATATTCCAAATGTAAAATTTGGGATGTTACAACATACCCTCGAATACACAAAGCGTTGCGAGATCAAATCTCGTTGTTGGCGTAGTCGTACTCACATCGATCCCGAGAGAAAGAAGATGTGCACCGCAATCCGGTAGTGCCTCCATGATCGGTCACACGTACGGCTTGATAACGACCTTCGTTCCCTCGATCCAGCGGGGCAGCAGAAGTAGAGGATCCCTTGGAAATCCAGCAGCACGGCAGCATGGTGGTGGTGAAGAATCCCACGGTCAGGGCTTCACCAAGCCGGAGACCATGGAATGGAGCATCGGGTGGAGAGGAAGTGAGGTGGGAAAGTGTGTGTATGAGGGAGAGCTCTCACCTCCTTTTATAGGGGAGGGGGAGGCAGCCCAAGGGGGGTGCGGCCAGCCCATGGTGGTTCCCCCACCTCTTCCCTCATCATGTGAGTGGACTCTCCACTCACACTCACTCATTTTCCCTTTATTTCCCACCTAGAAAATCCAAGAGTTTTTGTTTAATAAATAAATAAAACATTTTTATTTGTTTATTTCAGCATTTGTTAATTCTATTAACAAACATTTGCATATAGCACCTCGAATCATTTGTTAATTCTATTAACAACCATTCGACGAAAAACCCCTTGAACTATTTCAATTTTCCCCGAAACAGTTTCGGTGCTGCTCAAAACATTCTTCGATATTCCGTATCCTCTCAAATGCGTCATCGAACCTTAAGTGTGTCACCCTACGGTTTGCGAATAACATAGACATTATCGAGACTCCTCTCCGATTAATAATCAACAGCGGGATCTAGAGATCCGTGATGACTCCTATATATTCAACAATGACTCTTATGATCGTGTGAACCATCAACGTCGTGACTATTCCCTTTGTCTCGCAATATTTTAATTGTCTGAGATCCGATCATTGGTATCAACCATACCTTGTTCGATCTCGTTACCGACAAGTACCCTTTTTCTCGTTTCCAAGATATGACATCCTTCTGACCTAGTCATGTGCTTGCAAGCCGTGTCGATGTGATATCACCGAGAGGGCCCAGAGTATATCTCTCCGTCATTTGGATGGACAAATCCAACTCTTTATCCATGGGCCTCAATGTAGCATCCCAACTTTTAATAAAGATGGAATACCTGTGTTATTGTGCTAGTCCCTGGATCAATTGCTAGCACCACAGTACAAAATGAAATATCATGCAAATGCATCAAATTCTATTACATCGCGTGATCCAGTCTTTACAAAATAGGATTACAACTTGCATAGTCTTAGAAGACTAGCAGAAAACAAAGATATACAGCGGAAAACATGAATAACATTGAGCCCATCTTCTTCATGTGCCACAGGCAAAACATGTTGGCGATAGTCTCGAGATCCTAAACGAAATCCTCACTCGTCTTCAGAAATATCTGCAATATGGAATATGCAGCCACAAGGGAGTCAATACAATTTAATGTATTGGCAAGTAACACTATGGTGGACATAAATGGCAAGACTAATACTACATGCTTATTTGGCTGAGTGGAGTTTTGGCTAAGTTTGCATAAAGCCACTTTTCTCCTATCACTTTTGTAAAACCAACTTTTCTTTTCAAAAGGGTGGCAACATTGGATTAAGATCCAAGCACCACAATACTCTTCACTTGGCCAAAATTTTACTTATTGAAATTGATGATGAGATTCTTCCGTCATTCCTTGTCCAGTTGCTCATAGTTGTCCATAACCGGGGACACGGCTAAGATCTTAGTTTGTTGACTCTGCAGAGGTTGTGCACTTTCACCCTTTGTCTTCAATTAGCCCAAACATCCTATACGCCCGGAGTGCATCATGGAAAGGAGAGAATTGAGACGAGATATTTCAGAAGAAGAAGTCCAAACCCACCGGCAAGACCGTTCCACCTATAATTTTGCTACATCTGCTAGTCAAGCCTAGGCTGAACCCTCACAACTTAGTTGATCAAGACAGAGCCCATATGTCAAAAGGTTGCACGGGAAGCTACTAAACTTAGAAGGACATAGTAATCTCTTTGTTCCTGGGTGGCCATCCGCAAGTGACAACCTCAAGTGGAATAACCCTTAGACAAGGGCCCTGAGGCAACACTCAACATAAACCAGTCTTACCACTTCCACCCAGGTGGTTCATTCATTAGTTATACTTAGAATTTTTCCTCAACATCTAGTAAAACAAATTTTGTAGCATGGCTAAGCATCTAAATAAGTACCAAGGCATCAAAATAACAAGGTATAAGGATGGCTACACACTACTAGGATATAGCATAGCATAATATAACTTATTAAAAATCCCTATCATGCATACTACTCAAAATCAACTAAGGCAAATAGAAAATAATGGGTAGTCGATGGTGTGTTACTTGCCTTGTTGAAGTTGGTGAAGATATCACACTCTCTTCCCAAAAGATCGTTGCTCTCCGTACAATCTATTCATTGACAACACAAAACCAAATAAACAAGCATCCTAACAAACAAACATACAAGTGTAGAAAACATACATAGCAACTAACATATCAAAAGGGGCTTAACCAAGTTGGTTAGGACAATGTCTAGGTTTGAGTTGAAAGATCCATTCTCTAATGGTCTCATATTTGTTAAGGAAATTCCAATGGTTTACTTGGGAAGGGCTAGGTTGAGTTTGATGTGATCTAACTTTATTATCACCATACTTGTCGAGGAAGTTCCAAGAGTTCACTAAGAATAAACATATTACTTCTTCAACTAAAGTAATACGTGCAAACACTTGGTCATATTCACCTTCAAAAATATTTGAGTGACTATGTTAGTATTTTCCATTGTGGTTAGGGTAGGTCTATTAACTTCATCAACAAAGGGAAAATATTACTAAGTCTTGGGTTTTCCATGTGGGTAATTGGTTGGACAAAAATAACTTGTTACTCTTCAACTTGGGTGGATTGCTTCTAGTCCTCATGTGATTGCCTTCTTGAAGATCAACATCATGCCATCTAAGTTGCTTCCTTCCTTGGTGTGGTGCTTCTCTTGGTCTTGGTAGTCTTCATGGTTTTCACTTCACTAATTGGTTTGGGCATGGGATGGACACAAATACCACTAAGTCAATTGGAAAGATATAAGAAGAAAAATAGAAAGAGAGAGGGAGATGTTTTCTTCTGAATTTCTTCACACTTGTACTTCTTGAGTTGCTTCTAGTTGTGGAGTCTTTTCTTCAAAATTTCTTCATTGATCCTCCTTGTAGCTCTTCATGTTGCCACCAAGTTGATATTGAAGTTTCATTCTTGTGCTTGAGTCTTGATCTCCATTTTTGCTGACTTGGTGAATTCTTGAAGCAAGAATGGGGGAGTGGAGAAGATAGAAAACTAAAGTTCACTACTTGGTACTATATGTGATTGGCACATTCTAAGGACTTGGCTTGGCTCCAAATAGACATAACATCAAGGAATAACAGTTGAAACCAATTTCTAAGACATGGTGAAAATGGATGTATCACTATGTTGGGTTTTTGGTCAAATAAATCATGGCCATGGTCCAAGGGTGTCCAAAATGGTTGGGAAATGATGTCTCTGGTTCAAGGCTACCAAAAGGATCAACTTTGCCTAAGAAAACATTTTCTAATTATTTATAGAAATAATTCTATGTCAAAATACTCAAATAGACAACTTAATTCTAAACTGAATTTTAATTTGTTCAAATATTATTTTGGGACAAAGGATATGAAAGTACACATTCTAAGGTTTCCAAATATATTTTATTTACAATTTTTGGATTTGTAGAATTTGAATTATGCCAAATTTCATCAAACAAGCATATTTGAATTTGAACAAATTTAAGTTTCTCAAATTTGAATTTGGCCAGTGCCAAAAGTTTCTAATTGTCAAGGGCTTTTCAAAAAGTCTAAGATTGCTAAATTTGGCTTCATGGATCAAAAGTTATGATGGTTCAAAGGTGCAGGGGTGTTTCTGCAAAGTTGCCACTTAATTCCAGCGGGAGAAAATTCAAATAAAGGCTAGGCCACGTGGAAGCACCTGATTGGTTGCTTGTGCTGACTGGACCGCTGGCGTGGCGTGCTGACTAAGCGCCGAGGTGGATAAGTGATTCAATCTGGGCCGCTGGATCTGGATCTAACGGCAATGTACCCCTTCGCTTAAGTGATTAGATCTCGTGCGTAGGTCCTAGATCTAACAGCCAGAAATAAAAAGGAGAGAGGAGGGGGTTCTCACCGGACCTAGGTCGCCGGAAATGGTGGCTGCGGTGGCGCTGCTCACCGGAAAACGACGATGGCGGGGCTCCGGTTGTCTTCGGGCTCAACGGAGGCAACGAGGAGACTCTGCGCGACACAACGGAGAAGATGGTGTCGGTGGTTGTCTCTCTCGCTTCGCGGGTTGGTGGCGCGGTGCGGAAGGATATGGCCGGGCTCCGGTGAGCTCGCAGATGAACACGGCGGCGTCGATTCTCTGCACCAAAAAAAAATTCTAAGCACATCAGCGCGTGCGCCCAGAAGAGAGGATTCGAAAGGGACAGAAGAGGGTGGCGGAGACGGAATACGGTGCCCGGGATCGACGATGCACGGCGGCGGGCAGATGGTCTCCGACGAGGAATTTCCGTGGCGTGAGGGCATTATTAGAAGAGGTGGGAGAGGGGAAATGGAGAGGGTCTTCGTGGCTTTTTATGGAGGTGCTCGGGGCAAGGATTAATGCTATTAATCGCTGGCTATCGATCGGCGAAAATTTCGCCCGAAACAGCCATGGCAGTTTCCAAACAAGGAAGAAGATGATGACGTCATTGATGACGTCATCAATGATTTTTCTTTTATTCATGTTTATTTTTTTTAATTATATCTTCTGTTTTATAAATCCAATTAACATGAAACAAATTTCTAAATTCTTGAAATTTCAAATGCTTTCCAACAATATCATTTTTGAAAACAATTCAACATATTTTATTTTTGAAATTTTGGAAATTTTAATAATTCTTTAGTAGTCACATAATGTGATTTTAATTTAAAAATTTATGAAACATAGTTATTGGTCAATTTAAATTTTAGTGACATTATAAATGTTGAAAACAAAATTTTGAAAGTCATTTCATCATGTTTTCACAAATTTATATTTTGGAAAATAATAACACACTAATAATACTTTAAGGCCATTTTAAAATTTAGAAAATAATAAATTTATGTTATTGTCTAAATAAAATTTCAGAGACATTTTTCATGTCATATATTATCTTTGGAGAGCCATTTTAAAACTATTTTAACATTTTATAATTTTAGGATATGAAGGATTTACTAATAGTAACTTAATGTTATTTAATTAGTTCATATCAAATAATTAATATTGTTGATCAATAAATTTAGAATAAAACCACATGTCATAATATTGTTTTCAAAACCCTCTTTATGTTATTTTCAAAACAATGCATTTTATTTTCACACCTTTATGTTTAAAACTTGGAATAACAACTAAAGGTTATTATTAATAATTTTATTCTCCTCAAATACTTTTAAGGCCTAGAACTTTATTAAGGGTTACAAAACTTTGATTTTTGATGCCATAAAATATCTTCAGATTAATATTGGAGTTGTAAAGATTTTAGGTAAAGGTTTGTTAATAAAAGATATTCCCTTTATATAAAGAAACTTATTTTTTTGAATAAGGTTTTAGGGTTTAAGGAACAAGGCATAAATGGATTGGTAAACTCAATTTCATTGAAATATGTATTGTTTTCTTTTGTTTCTTGCTTCTCATTTGGTTCTTGGTGACTTGCATAACATGAAAACAAAAAGTTTCAAATTTTTGTGATTTTTTAGTTTTCCAAAAATCAGGGATGTTATAGACTACCACCCTTAAAAGAAATCTCGTCCCGAGATTTGGGAAGGTTAGAAAGAAGGATTAGGTTTGGGTAAGTGGGTTCCAAGACAACTGGGTGGGCTACCACCCTTAAAAGAAGCTTTGGTGGGTAGTCTATTTGATTAGAGTGTAGATTGATTTGAGATTGGCTTG